>BPLR01016518.1:0-213675 GCA_021605095.1 Caerostris extrusa
TAAGCAATTGCACTATAATCTGATATTAGTTTTAACCAAAGATAAACCAAAGTATAATTCAAATAATTATTATAAAATATCTTCGAAAATACTAGGAACACCTTTCATTTTAATTTGAACTATGCATAAAGTACTTAAAATGTATGCTATAATTAAAATACATTTTGTATTTTTTTATCAGGAAAAAAAAAAAAAGTATAAATTTGATCAGTTAACAAAACAATAATACAGTTACTTGCTCTTTTTAATTTAAACAGGATTCAGAAACACCTATCAAAATAATTTTTTATTACTATTACAATAACTATATACTATTACAATAACCTTAAGCTTGAATGTAATTTAAATAAATTATGCATATAAAACATGTTAGTAGTGATTTAATAAACTATTAAAAGAGCATATGGTAAATACATGATTAATAAATAATAGAAATACATTAATTTTCTTCATCAGTAAAAATTTTTTTCATAGATTAAACCAAGAAAAATGTACAGTATTTTCCATAAAAATAATTTTTATTTTATTTTGAGTGATACAAAAGGCCGACTTCAAAGCATCTTCTTCATTTAGATTTTTAAAAATCCAATTTAATAGTGTTAGAAGTCTATGGAATTTCATAAACCATGTTCTATTAATATATTTAAAAAAATTAATGATTAATTAATAAGAAAATTTTTGAAAAAATATAAAATGCATATCTATCACATTCAAATAATATAAACAATTACCACATTAAAATGACAATAAAACTACCAACATGAAATAAATGTATTTTTACATGAGCATACTTTTGCTCATGAAAATACCTATCACCCAACACAATATATGAATGTACCTCGTAAAGATTCTATCATTAAAAATAAAATATTTATTGCAACAACAATAAGGGAATCCTTTTGTGGTGTTAAACGTACAAAGAAAAGAATTTTCTCTCAATTATAATTTAAATTTATAGATTATTTATTATATTATAAAAGAAATGGTAGGCTTTTATAAATATTTTTAGAATCCCTATTAACACTATTTCCTTTTCTGATATATAATTTCAAACTAAAAGTAATAACAATATTTAAAATTCTTTTGTCACAATTCTCATTATAAAAATAATGGAATTATAAGATATTTGTAAAAAAAAATTATATAAAACATCAACCACATGATTAAAGATGTGTCGCTATTGTAAAGATACGTAAATGATTTAAAAGATTGTCATGTTTTATTTCTGACAGATATATATATATATAACCAATTAACTCAATTTTTAAAAAAATTAGAAAAAATTTCAGATAGTGTTGAATCATGTAGCTAACGAGTGTTTAATATTTATTAGTACAAACAACGCATTTAACTAATTTTTAAGGAATTGTTTTTGTAAGGAACTTACGATTTTTAATTAAATATTATTTAAGATAGATTTTTTTCACTTGCTTAAAAAATGGCCTTGGTGTTTTTAATTAATCAACTTAAAAAGTTCAAAATCAAATATTTATGAAGAACTTTTCTAATATTCATTCTAATACACCAGACTATTCATTATAAATAAATATGCACTATTAAATAATTGATTTTTTAAAGGGGGAAGGAGAAAAATTAAATACTTATGAATCTATAAGATTTCAACATACAAAATGATTAATAGCATGTCATAAAAATTATTTTTTGGAGACTAACATTATAAAAAATTTTCATTTTAGTAAAAAAAAATCTTCTGACCAGATATTTTTAAAGAAATAAAAAGATTTAGATTTTTAAAGATATAAAATAGATTTTTAGAAAATAAACTGAATAAAATAGAAAGGTGCTATGATATCATAGTAAAAATATAAAAAGGATAGAGTAGGGAACATGATAGCAAATGTAAACATTGAGAACCATTCTCCATAGGTCACGAGATGAAGTTAATTTTAAGAAAGTTAAAGATATATACTGATTTTACCTTTTTTTCTGATATATTTTTCTTGACATTAATGAAGATAACATAAATTATACATGTCTTATTATTATACACAATATGAATGATTTCTTTATAATAAATAAGATGATATGAATGATTCATTTCTTAATACAAAAAAAAAAAAAAAAAAGACAGCATGAATAAATGAATGAATGACAACATGAAAGAAGTATCAATCAGTGGACCATTTTACAAAATAATAGACCCAATTTTTGAGAAATTTTTTCATCAAATTTACTACATATTATCAGTCACTTTTAATGAATTACTTTTACCTCCGTTTAAATTCTCAAAACAATGACAAACTGTATCAATTATAATTTAATGATTTGAAGGCAGATTTTAGCTGCAAATATTTGAAAATTTCTTTTACATGAAACTAACTATATAGTTATATTAATTATGCTTTACAATTTATTGTATGCAAATTTATAAGTGCATGAGTTGGCAGATCTTGTACTGATTCTTGGTATACAAACAATGATTTAAAGTAAATTATATGATAAAAACATATAATTTAACAACAAATTTTACAATTAAATATTTTACATTTTTTTTTTAATTTTACAATGTTAATTCAATTTTTTTCACTGAAACTAATCTTTATAAACAAAAAAATTCAAAATTATTCATTACCTTCTCCATTATTAAAAATTAATATTAATTAATTGTTATTGTTCTCTTTTCTCTATTAATTAATTTTTCTCTATTAATTAATCTCTATTAATTAATTGTTATTGTTAACTGTTAAAAAGGTATAAAATAAAATTTAAAAATAAGCACTATAATGCTCTAAAAGCAGCAAAAGAAAGACATGATCAAATAAATGCAGAAATGGCTAATTATATGAATAGCTAATTATTTTCTTATAAAAATTCTCAACATTATTAAAATGTTTTTAAAAAAAAAAAAAATATTAATTTTAATTGCTCTAAATAAGTAACAAATTTTCACTTACAAATAATATTTTTTAAAAATGGGTCTTATACTTCCAGATGATCTGCTAAATCAAATGCAGTCTTAAAAATATCAAACCATTAAATTTTTGAAATCTTATTATTTAATTAATCTTATTAGAGAACTTGGTATTTCCATAAATAAACAAGAATATCAAAATTAGAAAACAAGAAAAATTAAATAAATTTGCATTTTCATAAGCCAAAGAGAATAAAAAGAATTAAAAATTTGTAATAAAAACTGAAAAGGAATTTTACATCAAAAAATAAAACTAGCCAATCAAAATTAAAAATAAGTGAAACACAGGATGTTTTTAAAAATATTTTTGTACAACTAAATTACTTTACAACAGGCGGAGGGACACCAGAATAAAGTCCTATAGTTTCAGCTGTTCTTTTAAAAAAGGATTTTACTAAAAGATGTAGAACCTAAGAAAGTAATGTGCTCAAAATAATAAAACAGAACTAAAGCAACCAGTAAAAAAAAGCAGTAAAATGAATATATATATAATAATGCAGAAATTAATAAATAAAACGTAAGCAAAAATACAGCAGTGAATGTTTTGCAAGCATTTAGTATTTTAAAAAAATGAATGAAACAAAAGCACTTTTAAAAGAATTTAAATAAACTAGCACAATATTTTAAAAATAATTTATTTTCCGTTTAAAACAATAAATATTGATAAAATTACGAAAAAATTTTAGGTGCACTCAAAATATTCAAATTAAAAAAAAAAATTTTTTTTTTTGGACTTCATATTGAAATCATAATACAAAAAATATTACATTTTCGTAATATTTGAACGATTTCATTTTTAAAAATGCAGATTTAAATTTTACATTCAAATATTACCACAAGAAATTCTTTTTTATCCACTCGCTGGTTTCCATCTGTATCAAACATGTTGAAAGCAATTCGAAAACCTGATTGAGGGTTCTAAAACATAATAAAATAAATTAAAATTTACCAGTAATGATTCCACTAATTAAGAAGTAGCATAGTTTACATAGACATATTTAGCAATTTAAAATAAAAATATATTAATAGGATATCTGGATATTACTGAACCAATTTTAATAGCAAAAGAAAGAAAAAAAAAAAAAACCCGGAAGAGATAATTGCTATTTTTAATTATTGAAATGATATACAAGATGGCTAGAAGCAGTATATAGAGAACAAAAACATGACCATAACACCCGATTTGTGAGATATGTATTGCAGAATATGAGGAACAAATAACTGAGGAAAAAAATAGCCCTAAAAAATGATTAATGAGAAAGATATGCAAAAACCCTAACATATTTCAATAAAATGGCACAACTGCATAAGTGGTATTTCAACATAGACAAATTTTTGCAGGCAATTGCATTGTCTTTTTTTTTTTTTTTTTTTTTAAATTTTACAAGTCTACATTTACCTAACATCATCAGGGCACCATCAGTAGCTAGAAGATGGTTAGAAGTTGGTTATGTCCATGTTCACAATGGACAAAAAGAAAATAACTTTCATGTATTTTTCAGATGATAAATTTCTTGATTTAGTTATTTCTTTTAATGGCACTAAGGAAATTATTCTTCAGTGATATTATATTTTTCATCAATATGCATATTAAAAATATATTTAGCTTTATTAGTAATATTAGAACTTTTGTCTATTGTTTAAGAATTAAATTCAAAATTAGCAGCTCTACTCTTCAAACCTATTTGGTAGATTTTTATTTTATCAGTTCACCTGATTACAGCTTAGGGAGACAAACTGAAAAAAAAAAATTTCATAAGGACAAGTTACATCTGTTACACTTTCCATACATTACTTAATAAACTCAAAATCAGCACATAGTTTTAATATTTTTGTAATCAGGTTTATAACTGTATAATAAGCTTTTACAATAAACTGGAAAAAAATACATGCCTTTTAAACAACAAAAAATGTCCATTGTTTATAAAGAGGGAACAAACATTATCAATAATCCCCATGTTTTATTCAAACATTTTTGCTACATAACTTCTACTCCTTTTGTTTGGTACAAAAGTTATGCTTGTATTTGTACATTAAAAGCAATACTGGTATATTACGGCACACATAAGCAGACATTTACTGCCTAATAAAAATAAGAAGCAAGAGTGCACTATTTATCTTGAGAAGTTACTATTTGCATGTGCAGTAGTTTTTAAATAAATACAATTATTTGATAATTATCTCATGAATTTCTTATTGGTAAAGAATTTGTAAAATTCAAAAAAAAAAATCATTGCTTATAAACTAATAGCGTGCTACAATTGTATTTGTAGTATTATTAATGATATTTAAGTCACATGCTCAAATTTATAAGTTTATGATTTTTTGTTTAAAATTGCTGTTTTATTTTCTTAAAAGAAAAAAAAAGAAAAGAAAATGAAAATTAGAAGTAAAAATTTTAAGAAAGATTAAGATTTGTAAAAAAAAAGAAAATTAGACGTTTAAAAAGAATTATTCAAATTGCTTAAACAGAGAATATTGAAAAAAAAGAACAAGGCCTTTAAATAATTAATTTACCTAAAACTAAATTTCCAATGATGTGCAATCTCATCTTTTGGCTGAAATATTATTAAATTTAAATATAAAAAGTTTGAATGATTAATTGAAATTTCTCCAATTTTATCAAATCTGTCCAAAATTCTATTAAGTACAAAAGTCATTCAACTAAAAATTACAGACCAAAAAATTTTCTTAAAAAAATATTCTGAATAAAGTTAATGGAAAAAATTAATAAGCTATGTATTCATTCAATTCCTACTATTAGTTCACACTCTCCCTATATATACTTTTATATCTTGTTCAACTTTTCAATCGTTAATAAAAAACTTTTTATTCATCCACTCAAGTTCAAATACATTTTTTTTAAACTTGTAGTGGATGACACTTGATGTTAATACAGTCTTTTCAAATATCAATTTCTTAATTAAATTTAAGTATGCTTTTTGTGTTAGAAATATAGAAAGCAAAATAGAAAACAGAAAGCAAATTTCCATTTTGCCACTTAATATTGTGATTCTCTCATATGTATATACATATTTATATTAATTGTAATTATTTAATAAAAAGTAACTAAAATAAAAATTTTCTTTTGTTGACCTAAGTAGGAATTGACTTTAATTTTTTTTTTTATATTACTTGTTTTTAAATAACAATTGAATTCAATTGTTGTATTCATAAAATTTAACATTTAAATTTCAAAACACAATTTTAAGTTTAAAATAATATCAAAATGAATAAGAACACACTTACTAGTTAACACAGACAAAAGAAAAAGATATTCAGTATATGATATTATGCCTATAAAATAAACACATAGTAAAAATAAGAATAGATATTAAATTCTTCAAAAAATAAATACAGTGAACATCTTTGTCTAATAAAATAATAGTCTAACAAAACAGTAAACATCTTATAAAAAATATGATTTAAAAAAAAAAAAAAAAAAAAATATATTTACTCTATAGCAAAAAACAGCTAAGTATTTGCAAATGTGTTACTTAATTATTTCCTATTAGACTATTTTTCTAAATATATTGAAATTTTAGTAGTAATTGTAAATTGAGGGAAAAAAACAAAGAAAAATTAAAATACAAAATTTTTTAAATAAATATGTAATATTACAAAAATACAGATAAAAAAAATTAACAAATGGTACTTGTAATTACAAGAGGTTTACTGTACAAAAAGAAAAGGAAATAACCATAAAAGTAATTTCATGAATCCTAGTAAAAGCAATTTTTTTAAGTCCTGACTAAAATAGGAGAAAGTTTCAAATACCAATATGAGAAATTTTCCACTCCTTCAAATGTTAAATTGAAAGAAATTTCTATTAATCTTTAAAGCAGAAAGTTTATGAGAAATATTAATAAAAAAAATTAATATTGAAAAAAGAAAATATATAAGCATAACATATGCTTAAGATAAGCTTAATAAATGTTACACAGAGTTTTGAAAAATTAAATTTGTTAATGATAATATTATGAATAATATGTTGAAGAAATTTTGTGCCACTGGGTTAGGATTGTAGAATCAAAGTTCATTTCCTAAGCTCCAACCACCATAAATTCATTCTTGAGAATTTTGGAAAATTAAATGAAAAATGATAACTATTACCAGGATATTAAAGATAGAAATGAGATATAAAGACGGAAGAAATGTTAGAATTGTGCAAGATTATTGAAAATAAAATTGTGTGGGCATTGCAATAAGAGAAAGACATTTACGAAAAACTTAAAAGACAAAGAATTTTTGCTAATGAGAAAAATATTATTAATTGAGCATTACATTTTATATATTTCTATAAATCTAAATAAATATTTTACACCTAAAAAAAAAAAAAAAAAGTTTTGTAGCGATATAATAAGAAACACAAATAATGAGAAAGAGGGCTAAACTAAATTTATTGCGGATTGGCAAATATCTTAAAGTGAAAGAAAAAAAATTGAAATATAAATTCAAATGATGATCATCTTTTTATATAAAATCAATTAACAGAACTCTTACAATACATATTTTAAAATGCAGGCCTGTATTACAGTATCACATACACAAATATATTTATTGCACAATATAAATACAGAAAGATGGTATACAGCACACATCGAGTTTTTAAATTTATTATTTCTTTTTTAAGGTGAAAGTAAAAATAGACATGTTGGATGAAGCCGTAAAAGTTCATTATAAAAGAAAAATGGTCCTTATTTGCACATTTGGTTTTTTAAGAAACTGAAAGTAAAATTTTGAAACAAAACACTTTCAATTTTAAAAAATTGTATTCAAAAATGATTGAATAATTCTACTAAAAAATAAAAAACTATTAGTTTTAATACTGAAAATAATTTGCATGTCTATATTACATAATAGACTTAATATAAAACGTTTTTTTCAATATTGGGCATGCTTCATGTCAGCTGTTATATGAGATTCAAAGAAAATGCTACATTATTTTAAGAAATGAAGTATTTATTAAATTCTTCTATTGCACTATTTTCTTGCTTGTAATCTGCAAGTCATATATAAAAAAGATTCAGAATTTGTAGACAAAGATTATAGATTATTGTGTATAATTTACAGCAATTTTTATCCCTGCAAGTATTAGTAAAAATTTCTTCCTGGAAAAATACCACTTCATCAAATTTCAATATGAAGTAATTTTTTTTAAAAATTAAGCAATACACTTGTGGGAATTGCAGCTGATAAAAAAGTATTCATATAATATTAGGCAAGAGACAATACATATTACACATCACTGTGTATGACGGGGTATAATAGATAAGGAATGAAGTAACAGCTAATTCAAAGATGTAAAATTTTTTTTTTAATATACTTAACATACACTGAAGTGACAAAAGTCATGGGATAGCAATATAAAATTTTCAGATGGCAGTAGCATCGCGTAGAACAGGTATAAATGCGCAGTGCTTTCGCAGAGCTTTCATTTCTGTTCAAGTTATTCATGTGAAGAGGTTTTGACGTGATGATGACCGCACGACGGGAATTAACAGACTTTGAACCCGGAATGTTAGTTGGAGCTAGACGCATGGGTCATGCCATTTTCGGAAATCGTTAGGGAATTCAACATTCCCAGATCCACTGTGTCAAGAGTGTGCCGAGAGTATGAAATTTCAGGCATAACATCCCACCATGGACAGCGCAGTGGTCGACCGCCTGCACTTAACGACCGAGACCGGCCTGGTCCGATGAGTCACGATTTCAGTTGGTAAGAGCTGATGGTAGGGTTCGAGTGTGGCGCAGACCCCACGAAGCCATGGACCCAAACTGCCAGCAAGGCACTGTTCAAGCTGGTGGTGGCTCCGTAATGGTGTGGGCTGTTTTTTCATGGCATGGACTTGGTCCTCTGGGGCGACTGGACCGAACATTGACTGGAAAGGCTTATGTTCAGCTACTTGGAGATCACTTGCAGCCATTCATGGACTTCATGTACCCAAACAACGATGGGATTTTTATGGATGACAATGCGCCATATCACCGGGCCACAACTGTTTGCGATTGGTTTGAAGAACATTCTGGACAATTCCAACGAATGATCTGACCACCTAGATCTCCCGACATGAATCCCATCGAGCATTTATGGGACATCATTGAGAGGTCTGTTCGTGCCCAAAATCCTGCACCATCAACGCTTTCACAATTATGGACGTCTATCGAGACAACATGGCTCAATATTCCTGCAAAAGACTTCCAACGACTTGTTGAGTCCATGTCACGTCGAGTTGCTGCACTTCGCCGGGCGAAAGAAGGGCCGACACGATATTAAGAGGTATCCCATGACTTTTGTCACTTCAGTGTATGATAATAATTTCTATAGAAGCCTCAATGGTTCTTTGTGATCTTATTTTTAAAAGTATTGATTTTTGAATCAGAAGGAGTAAATGTTTTTGAAAAGGAAATGTTTTTAGAAAAATATTCTGAAAAATCATTGGGAGAAAAACAAAATAGGAACATACTAACAAAAGGTTCTAAAAGGAATTTGAAAAGTAACTTCACGTGTTATTAAATGAATATGATACATTTTAAAGAGTAAAAACATCAAATTTAAAAATAAGTGAAATTTTTAAAAAATTATAATCTTACATAATTCATTAATATTTTTAATATAAGTTTAAAACTTGATGGGAACTTGCCATATATATTTATGTAAAAAAATTATAGCAATTAATTAACTTCCACAAAAAAGGCAGATAAATAAGTTGTTTGATAGATATAATGACAAAATTAATATTCATTAGGTTTTACTCATCTTGCATCATTCAGTACATTGTTTAACAAACTTTGTTTTTCTTATTTAATCTCATATTTAAATGTATCTCTTAATGGATAAATGCATAAATGTAAAGCTAACACTTTTCTAATTACAGAATAAAATTACATTAGTTTAAAAATACTGATTGGCTAATTTTTATAACCATTTTGTATTCAATGCACCCAACAGATTTTATTTATTAGGATTGCATTGCAAAAGGCTGATCTTTCCTAATAAAAAAAAAAATGTCTTATTTTTTATATACATAATAGACACTGTAATATAAGAAAATTATTGGATAGTCAGAAAGGTTAAAAGAATGTTCATAAATTTTTTTAATAAATTGGTATTTTTATTTCAGCAGGTAAAAAGAAATTCAATATAAAAAATAGGCTATTGTGTCCCACTCTGCCCTACATAACATAACTTTACAATAATATAGAAACTGATAAAAATAATTGATAAATAATAAGAGATGAAGCACAATACAATTTTCTTCTGTTTGTGCACAATAAATTTAATAATAAAAAAAAAAAAAGGATATTTAACAAATAACATGTATGATGATATGTCTTCATAATTGTTTTAAAATATATATTGATGAATATTTAATAAGTAAAAAATACAATTGAGCATTTTTTTTTTAAATGATAAAAATTTTAATAAGATAATTTAAATACATGCAGTATTATTTCTACATGCATATTGCAATGCATATTCATCATACTTTATACTACAGATTTTCTTTCTTTCAATTTAAATCAATGAAAATTTATGAATACCTAAAAATTATAATCTACTAACATACAATAACAAAAAACATACTCCATCTCGCTGAAATAATGAATAAAAAAAAAAAAAAAACTTGCCCAATAAAGTTATGCCACATATAGAAATGATAATGTTTGAAACACTTCTCAAAAAATATTTTTAAAAAGCAGGAAATGCTTTATATCGAAATATATGATACAACCTTTATCATGAAGTGAACGAAACAAACTCGTATTCCCTTTTCGTCGTGGTGGAGTGCTATCATACAATGAGTGAAGCTCTTTTCTTGTTAGTATTTTTCTTTTAAGTCTAGCTGCAACAATTCAAAATGAATTCAAATGATTTGTTTGGCAATTTGAATAATATTAATTGATTTTTATACAAATAATACTTAATGAATAGCAAAATAAAAATTCTATTTATAAAAAGATTAAAGAGAAAATGTTGATATACAAATACTTTTCAAACTTTGATGGACTTAAATTATGCCATAAGCATATTTTAGTAATAAACAAATAAGACAGTAAAAGTAGCAGATAGCAAATAAATGCTATTGAATAACTCTTATTTTTAAAACATTGTTATGTTTCAATATTTTCAAATAGCAAGATACAAAATTGAAAATTTACACTTTATTGACAAATTAAAAGTAACTCACTGATTTTTAATAAAAAACTTATGGTTATATTTTGTTTTTAAAAAAATATCCACTCCTAATTACAGATAACATATCTTTAATGAAAAATTTATAATTTGAAAATCCATTTAATAAGTTTTTTTTGATGCCATAATGATGTGAAAAATTAAAAAATTATGCATTTATGTGGGTGATATTTGGAAATGGAGATGTATCCATATAATAATGATGGAAACAAAAGACAGGCACTAAATAGGCATATTACACAAAAATAATAAATAAAGGCAAATTAAATAGAACTAAATCCAAAAATACAAGAATCAATTTCAATGATATATAAAGAAAAAAATTAAGAATTGCAATTCAAAAATGGAATAAATTTTTAAAAAGTAATGATAAAATGGTAATTTTTAATAATTTTTTTTAAAGAGATGAAAATCTCAAATAACAGCAAATTATTAATTTATTTCATAAAATATGTATTTAAATTATTTGTCACTTTAATTAGATGCTCATTTCTGTGTCGCACTGAAGTTCTGACTTTTAACTTTAGAAGAAAAACATTTTTAACTACAATTTTTTTTTTATTAATTAATTACTATCTAACAATTTGCCACTTATTTTTTGAATTCAACATTTAAAGTATTGTATACATCATTTTTTTTTAGCTAACACTGACAAATTTAACAGCCAATCTTGAAATACTCTTTTTAATAGAAATAATTTTTAATTTTGAAAATAATCTCTCTCAAACACTTACATTTGCAGGAATTCTTTAGGGCAAGTACAAATTAGAGAACAAAATGGTCAAATCCTTTTCTTAAATGTAGATTTGAAAATTAAGTGAATTTTTCAATTAATGCAACTAATTCAATAATAAATAATTTTTTAGATAGAGTTTTTCATACAATTTGTCTCTATTATCATTGGCACTGAAATAAATTTGTAAATTAAAATATTCTTTTTAAAGTTTCTCTAAATTAACTTACGAGTTTATTTATATTTGAAAAAAATTCAAACTTTTTTTTTATGTCTTTCTAGGAAATCTACAACAAACAGATTGAAGTTTTTCTTATTCTGTAGAAGCAATTTGTATTATTTGTGTGCAATTCTTGTGACAGCATACATACCCTTGTCATAGTTTGCCAACATTGCAAAATAATGCCTATTAGATCACATTTTTACCAGCCCTGCAAATTAATGCTCATTCGAACACACTTTAGAACTCAGTTTGCAGAAAGTTTCATCTGCATATTTAAATGGTTCGTAACTTGTATGTAATTCATTTGCGATTTTAATGTAATGGATGATCAGTAAGCAACAATAAGCCACTAAGCAACAATATTCTATTAATATGAATTATTAAAAAATTACTTAACTTAGAGCAAAAATGAAATAAAAATATCATAGCAATTTAAGAAAAATACATAATTTGCCTAAAGAAGAAGTATTTGATTCATAAACTAATATAATAAAAAAATAATAACATACATAGTCTATAATTGCATTAATATAAAAAATTTCTGAATACATATCAAAGAGTTTGTTACATAATAAAATTATGATTTCACAATACTATAAAATTATAAAATATTTTCAGTTTATGCTGAATGTAAAGTTATGTTACTATGTAAACATAACTTTACATTCAGCAGTTTCAGCTTACACATACTATATTCAGTAGAATAGAATATAAATAAAGTAGAACAGCAAAAATAAATAGCACAAATAATTATTTTAAGAAACTATAAATTATAATTAACTTATATAACTTAATTCAACATAATTAAATTCCTAATTTTTAACAAATACAAGTTAATTATTTAATGACTGTTAAAATTTATTTCATCCTAATAAAGAGAAAAACAAAGATATGATTAATCTCTAAAATATACATTTTTATAGCATTAAAAGATCCACATTGAGAAGTTTTTTTTTTACTTTTCTAGAGTGCATATTTGTTAGGAAGATTTGATTTTAATATAATATATTTGTTGAAATTAAGGAACAGAATGAGATATATTTACGCCGTGGATCTGTTTCAGTTACAGAATCTAAAAAGTCTTGAGGTGTCATGTAGAGTTGCCCATCATATTCAACAGATGCAAATTTTATAAACCTTCGTTCCCTCTGAGTAAGCTGAGACATCTGAATGTCATCTTCCTTATTCTACAAATTAAAATTGAATTTGAGATTAGCATGATAAAAATTTTAAACAAAATTTTTAATTTTATTTATTTTTAAAATTATAAATTTTTAATTTTAAATAACATTTTTACGTCGTCTAAACAAAGTAAAGTAAAACATAATATTATAAATAATCTACGATAAATTTATATTTAACAAATGCATTGATTTAAATTAATTACATATATGCATTATATCACAATGAAAGGTTTGCAATACTTTAATTACATTCAAAAGAAAACTTTACATTCAAAGAAACTAAGAAACTTCAATTCTTATTAAATAAACCACTTACGTTTTTAGAATGCTGATTTGCATGCACTAATCCAATATCACGTCTAGTACCAAATTTTTGAAGTTTGTCACTGAAAATCAATATAGTAACACCCGCACCTATACTACCTGCAGCATAGTATAATCTATCTTTGTGATCTTTAATCAAGCTAAATAGCCTTTTGTGAGTATAAGAATGTTTTTTATAACTTAATTTCAGAAATATTTGACGAAATGCACTTCTGAATACCATACTGCCTACTCAGTTCGAATATGTTTGCTTATATTATTTGAGTTCTTTGTTTGAAAGTGAAAGTGAAAGTAAATGTTCTTAGGTGAAGTGATAGGAAAAAAAAAATAGTTTCATAATAATAAAGAAAATAATTGGTTACTTTAAGTGTCAATCAGTATCATTTCAATATATTATTGTTTCAGTTATTAATTATCAATTGATGAAAAGTTTTACAAATTGTTATATTTGATATCTAAATTTCGATAGAGTAGTAAGTGATTTCTAAGTTTTTTTTTTTTTTTTACTTTAATAAATAACTTATATAATAACTTTAGTTATAACAAAAATATAAAAAAATTTTGGTCGTTTAAAGTAAAGTAATGTTTCAGTTAGTCTATGAGACACAGTTTATTATTTTTCCTTAAATGCATAACTGTTTCTTTTGGAAACAACTAAAACTGCGTATATGTTATAAGAGGAAACACCGAACTTATACATCACACATTCAATAAAAGATGCCATATGCATTTTCTTGAATATACTTGCTGACAGTACAACATGATGTCGTAGGGGTTGTATCCAAAGCGATAGGAGAGTTGAATTTGAGAAGGAGTTCGTTTTGCAGCGTTTATCTTAGTTTATTCTTTTGATTTGTGTAAATTTTTGTTAGTATAGATTTTATTTCCTCTTTATCTTAATTTCAATTTAGGTAAATCACCTGCATTTATATTTATTTTCTATTTTTTTCTCTTCTAAGTTTTGTTAGCTAATTAATGTAAATCTAGAAGGCCCAACACCTTGAGTGGGTGAATTTAGAGTTTGGCTAATAAAAATATAAATTCTTACCCAATGCAATGCATCTCTGACATAGACCTGTCTTCCATATTAGTGACATCCTATCAAAATTTCAAATTGCGTATAAAAATGGCACCCGTTCTTTTCTCATTGTATTCAAGGTGCCCAATAGAGCGATACCGAAAGCACATCAATAATTTTAAAAGAAAACATATCCTCAAAAGTAATTACTTCGAAATATATTGACTACATGGGTATCAATCGACAAGTTAATCCTATTTACTACCCACTTTGATACTGTCAGAGAATTGGCAAATATAAAAGCCATTATGGGAGTTCTGGTAATGGCATCTCTTTACCAGAGAATATCTCCATCCGTTTTTTTGCTTTATAACATTCCAACAGATTTATCACTTGGACAAGTTGAATCGGAATTGGAAGAAAAATAATTCTTCTGTCACAGAACTTAAAAAGATTTGCAGGCTAACGAGCAGCACCTATCTTTTCCACATTGGTATTAGTTACTATATTAGGTACAACCTTGCTAGAATATATTAGACTATGGCTAACACAACAAAAAATTTCTTTGTTTTTATGATAAACCCCGTCAGTGCCGCAAATGTTATTCATTTACTCACCCAACAGTGAATAGTAAAAATTGTATTGCTTGTGAATTCTGCAATGCCCGACATCCTATAGACTCCTGCTGGGCCAAATTCCTAAATGTATCAATTGTAGTGAAACACATAAAGCTACTAAAGTTAATTGTCCTAAGCGTAAAGCTGAAGAGTAATTTCTGCAATTTAAAACTCTAAGCCAGCTTTCTTTTATTGAGGCTTGGAGACAATATGGGAGGATATGAATATTGTAATAGTATTTTTAAGATTTTTCTTTCCGAACGTTTAATTAAATACATAATGTATTTTTTAATTCCAGAGATGCAAGCAATTTTACAATCAGTTTATAACAAATTAAGAAACAAAGATATAGTCATTACTTTTATTAACAAAAATCTCATTTACAATAAGGAATTCCTGCATTTAACATCCCCTACAATTTTTACCTCTCAGATTCCCACTTCCAGTCGTCAGTCTGATTCAGACTCCAGTAGATGGAGTATTCTTTAGCCGTTTTTAAAACAAAATATACACATATAAAATGAATTGAATATAATTTAAAAACTGATTTCTGATACTTTTTTCCTCCAATGCAAATTTTTATTTTTCACTTAAATATTTTGATCGGGCCATGAGAAAAGCATATTTTCTTTTAAATAATTTATTATTTTTCATACATGAAATAAACTATAATATAATATAAATATTAATATTATTATTATATCTAAACATGAAGCTTTATTCGGAATAAGAACAAAAACTATCGGTATTCTCAACGAAATATTTTTATTTGAGAGGAACAGTCCTTCGTAATAAAGAAATACAAGTGTGTAAACAAGACAAAAAGTATTAAAAATAAAAAATATTGAATGAGAAAGTTGATGAGCTTATACATTAAAGGCTCGTTCCCACCGAGGCGAGAGGCGGCAACGCGACATACGACAGGGAAACGTCAGAAATTGCACGAGTTGAAAGTTGGTCAATTCGAAGTGGTAGATTTCAAACTGATTTCAGGCGAACGCGGTGAGCCTAGTGATTGGTCAACGTTTCATGCTTAAACGCCTCGGTGGGAATGAGCCTTTAACGATAAAAAGATATCAGATTTTTAAAGGAGAGGAAAACTTTATTTCCAGTTTGATGTAGTAAGAAAAAAATATATCACATAGCAGATTTAGAGAAGAAAATTAAACATTCTAATAATAACCTACATGTACAATAAATATCAATCTAATCGATTGTAAGCAGTACTTGACCTCCAATTTTTAGTATTCTTTCCCATTGCATTCTATTGATCGGCTCTCCGTATTTCATTCACATATTCTAAGGACATTCACATATCCTAAGGACAGCTCTTCTTGCTTGTAAACTACGTTATGGTTGACTCTGATTATTAATAATAAAGTATTAATTGTAACTATTAATAATTTATTATTGTATTATACAATTTAAAATTTATTTATTATCCAACTATTAATTGTAACTATTGAGAACATTAGATTGTACAGGCATAAATAAAATTATTAATTAAAGCCAAAAATTACCCAAGATTTCTTAACACGGACATGTTAAATTCACGATGAAAAAAAATAAAGAACTTATAAAAATGAAATTGTTCAGGATATATCAATCATTAACGTTCAACATACACAGATTTTGTTTTCCAATATCTGTGTAATATATTTACACAGATATTCGAAATATGTGATTTTACAGTTATAGGATTTTGTTTCCTACATCTGTATAATCACATATTTTGACCTGAAGTCATTTGCATTACAAAGGCACACATGTAGAAAAATTCCATGCTGTCCAAGCACACCAGTAGGTCAGCTAACCTGCACCCCCAATTTTCCCATCACAAGTTGAACAGCACATAAGAATTTAGTATCTCTGTGAATTACTCTCTCATCCGAACTTTCTTGAGGTCAACTTGACTTGAGGTTGACTTTCTTGAGGTTGCAAGTCTAAGGATTTATCGAGACCATTCCCGACATACACACAAAAGCTTTAAGTATCAGCTTGACTTGCGTTTCAGGTCCTGCTTCCTTAAAGGCTCGTGCCCACCGAGGCGAGAAGATTTAAGCGACAAGATTTGACCAATCACTAACCTCACCGTTCGCCTGAAACCGGTTTGAAATGCACCGTTTCGAGTTGACCCACTTTCAACTCGAAGCGGAACTTCACTAGACGTAATGCTCTTTCTGACGTTTCGCTGTGAAGGGGTCGAAAAAAATTTTCTCGCCTGCCGCATCTCGCCTCGGTGGAAGGAGCCTTTGGTTCGAATACCATATGCGCTACATACCATTTCAGCTCATGCCCGAATATGAAACCTTTAATTATTATTGTTCGCTTATTGTCTTCCTAATACCTCTAGTTTTGTAAATATAAAATAAATAAAACATCATGAAACAAAAAAATTAATATTTCTTCGTTTTAAAATAATCGACATTTAAAATGGGAAATATTTTTTTAATCTAAAATATGTCCTAAGAGAACAAATTATATTAATTTTAGTAAATTAAGGTTATTAAAGTAACTTGGAAACGAAGTCACGGGTTGATTTTAAGTAAAACTTGATCTGCAGTAAATAACAATGAAAATTGTATTTTTATACTGAGATAGAAAAAGAATCTCTCAATTTTTTGGTAGAGATATAGAAAAAAACGAGGGAGATTCCCTCTTGCTTGATTCGGGTAAATGAACTCTAAAGTTGAATAAAAGTAATTGTAGCACTTGTACTCGGGCTTCAGCATTCAACCTTGGAGGACGGAGATCAGAAATAATCTCAAATAGAATCTATAAAATGTTTTATTCAAAAATTTCAGCATAACAATTTAAAATTTACTTTATATTTTTATATTTAATGCCTGTGTGTCCAATAGATTCCTCATAAATTATACAGTGTTTAAAATTCACACATTTAGATTCATTATAAAGTTATAAAAAAAAGATTAAATTTTATTAATACATTATATTGAATAAATACTACATTTATTGCTTGGAAAGTTGTGTATATTTTCTTAGACACTTCTAAATGATAAAATTTTTAGAAATTTTTTTTTTTTGTTTTATAACATTTTGTATGATATGAGTATATTTCCATATAAGTACAAACAATTCTACACACAACCTATCGTTTATGTGGAAAAAATTTAAGTAAAAAGTATTTACTATCACAAGAGTTGCTTTAGTAGAAATGTTCATAAAAAGTTAGATGGCAAATCCAAAGACTGAATTATAAAGAGGTGAATGAAAATTATAAATTTAGAGGTGAATGAAAATTTTGTATAATTTTTGAATTTATTATTCCCCCAAATTAAAACTTTTTGCCATTACTCTCAACATTAGCAGCTGAAGTTCTAAGTATGCATGTCATGAAACTCTGATGCAATAAGATGAGCCACATTGGAACGCACATGAAAGTACATGCAAGCTTTATTTGATTTGTTAATTTATTGCCAAGTCAAGCTCAAATATTAAGTTTAATGTTTGTGACAAATTTTGAGAAAATGATATTGAAAGAAAACAGAACCCATTTACATGTTTAAATACTGTTACAAGTAATTTTCTCATATGAAATGTTAGCCTTATCTGTTTTCACATGTCTGGAAAAGTAGAAGCCATATGATCGAAAAGGGTGAACATAGTGAATATGGACATAGAAAAAATAGCCAAAGCCACAATGCACACTTATTTCGATAAATGAAATATTTATGCAACTCGAAAGACATTTTGATTAAAAAAAATGTATGAAGTTGTGGGGTTTTTTACAATTTAAATATTTTGTAACTTAACTTGTTATTATTTGTAACTTAATTATTTATAAACAAGAATGTTTCATTAATCACGAATGCAAATACATACATTTAGTATGAGAAGACAATTATTTACAACCATTTTAAGAATAATGAAATGTCAGCCACCTCTAAATCAATACATATATTTGAGAAATTAAGGTAATTAAAATAAATTTATAATTTGTAGAAAATCATATGATCAGAACAAATATCCAGTGAACTTATATCTTAAAAATACATTAATTCAAACTAATATTTTTGTGCATATTTCAATGATTTCACAATATTAAATACCCACATCTTTGAGACAAAACTGCTATGCAATACTTACCAGTCTGCATTGGCACATCAATGCACTGCACTGGTGGTATGTCATATATTTTCAGTTCAATGGGAAAAATATATTTGAAAAAAAATGTATTTATTTAAATTTCATTATTAATTTTAGAGTATTTTGTTTAAAAAAACATTCATAATATAGATAGTATATGGTGAAGCAATTCAACTTGCTTTTCGTTTAAGACTTACAAATAATACAACTTTCTATGAAAGAAAATATTGAAACAGAATAAGCATCAAAACAAATTACACAATTTTTAAAAAAATCCAATATAATAATTGTAGTTTAGAATACTTTTTCCAAATATTGTAAGTCTTTAAAATTAATTGCCACTTAATAGAAACATGTTGATAGCAGCAAATTCTCAAATGTGAATTAGATATATTTGATTTGGGTGGTGAAAATTTCGAATTACATTTGTATAAATAATCAGTATTTCTTTAATCAAGATTTGATTCAAAGTGAAGTTTTAAATTTTTGCATTGCTTAGTCAATATGAAGAGTGGAGATTGAAGTGCAAACTCCATGTAAAGCAATAAAGTATGCAATAAGAATTTGAAAGAAACTCTAACCAAGAGGATTTCTACCAGCATTAAAGATTGAATGTATTTCCTACTGATTATCATTGTGTTTTTCTAGGAGTGTGCAAATTTTTTATACATTTTAAAATCAAAATTCCTTCTACTAAAATACTATGATTTCCAGGCTATATTCTGCAGCATGATATAATACAGAGTCAGAAATTTTGTCACTCAAAATTAAATAAGGTTTTTTAATCAAAGTGCAAAATGAATTACTTTGGTTAATTATATGTTAAATGAAACATGCAATCTAGTTCTATTTTTCTGTGTTTGAGATCATAAGCTGACATATATATTTTTTTTAATATTTAATTAAGTGTTTTTGATTCTAAACAATCAGAAAAATTACCATATTATGCATGTATATTGAAATATACATTGTTAATACTTATATTATTATAATATTATCTACGTATATAAACTAACAAATATATTTTTAAATATGATTAATACTAGTTATAACATATTAAACAAATTAAAATAATATACAAAATCAGGAATAAAAATGTGAATATCCAAGGACCATGGCAAAAGTAATAATAAAAAGAGACCACATAAGGAAAATTCGTAACACAAGAATAATTATCTCATCAGTGAAATATGAATTTACTTAATTGATGCCTAAATGTTCTTTTAATTACCTTCTCAAACTGATTAAAAATTGTATATATTTATAAATTTTCATACTTCATTAAAAATTAGAAAAGAAAACATGATAATTTCATCACCAAATTTCACAATAAATTTATTTCAAATGCATGCAATGAAATATTAATTGATAAAGATTTTATGTCAGTCAAGGATATAGGAATTTTTTTAAAAGGAGATAAAAATGAAAGAAAAGTAAAGTCACATATTTTAGAATTAGGAATAGTAAAATAATTTGCTGATATTGTAAAAATGACTTAACTCAACATTTCTAATGGTGAACCATTAGAAATGTTAAGTTTATAAGCAAGTTGAAGGCTTTTCATACAATTTTAAAATTAGGAGAATAAAAAATTTTAAATGTATAAATTCATTTTAATGAATAAAATCTTTAAAAAAGAATACATATTGTTAAATTGTATCCTTTACTACCATATGGGTAGTAACAAAAAAATCATATTTTAATTCCCTTAACCTTTATAGTTTTATATTAAAAAAATGATATAATTGTGTTTATTAAATTTAGAGATGTAAAAAAATAATAATGCTTTGATTTAGCGAATTCTTCAGTATGGTATGGGAATTTGATTAGTGTATTATTGATAAGCAATATTACATTAAAAAGGTACACATTTATAATCCTATGCCTTTCTTTTAAAAGATTTTCCAGTTAATCATTGACAATCACTTTTCTTTCTCTAATCCTCTTCCCCACCTGATTGCAGATAAAAACATATATAATTAAATATTAATTTTTTGATTATTGATGGCTCAGACTAATTAAAATATGATTTATTTATTGATGGTTAGATTTTATGAAAATATCTTGCCATTGCAAATATATTGAAAAATATCATGCCATTGTTTGTGAAAAATATCCAAATCTTAATTGGATAATTTTCACTCACTTTTAATACTTTCACTTTATTTATCACTCACTTTGAATCTTAATATAATCAACTTTTAAAAAAAAGAAATCACAATTTCATTCATTCCATTAACATATTTAAATTGTAATACTTGTATATCGTTATTAAAATTTTAGAAAAATTTATCTTAGAACTTTATAAACTTTTTTTTTTTTTCGATCTTTGGCCCTCAACTGAAAAAGTTTGCCCACCCCTGGTTTAAGTGTTATGTGTATGCATGATAGATGAAATATCAAATGTATGTATATGTATGTTTGAACTATCAAATATATTTATCAAAAAATACTAAAAGGTTTTGAAATATTTTTAACTTGATTCTATTAAAGGAATTGCAAGTTTACAACAACAATAATACAAATATATACAAAATTTTTTGTTAAGATCTAAGAATTTATATTTTATCAAGAAAATCTTCAACACTAAATTGTTATTAATACCTTCTTTGAAAATATGGGAGAAAAAAAAAGGAATTTTTAAGAAATTATTTAAACATATTAAGAATAATAAAGATAAGCAAAAACAGAACCATGAACCTTTTCTATTCAAATACCAATCAATGAAAATATGCAATCAATTCTATTGAATATATTAAGTTAAAAATTATATAATACTTTTTCAAACATACAGAAAAAAAGGAAAAACACAAATATGAAATAGTAATATGTTTTAAATTAAATAATGGATTAAAATGAATGATGATTATAATAATGATTAATAATGGAGATGCACCAACAAAAATATTAATTATGCAAAAATTCAATAGTAATTACTAAAAAATAAATTTAGTTAATAGATTATAAATGCCATTTGCTATTGTCAACAAATATTTTGATGTTTAAAGTTGGCACCAACACTTGACATCAATATTTCCTTTTATTTAAATGCATTTCCTAAAATCAACAAGAAATTTTGTTCAGTTAAAACATTTAAAAATTAAAAGTAATTTAAATACAGTTTACAAGTTGAACTGAGGTCACAAAAGGAACATCAGATCACGATCACAAAAAAGAACAATATAATTAATGTTTCTAATGGTAATCTAAAAATGAAAGACAATAAATAAAATAAATACATGGTCGTATTAATGACAATGTGGCCTTGAGGAAGTTACCAAATCTAATATTGCTCTTGTTTTTCAACTTTCCAAGGTGGTAAATATTTTTGTTTTGTTTTTGATATTCACCTTCAAATTAGGTATGTTATCTATTCCTTTTTTATTTCTCACTTTCCTACACATTTTTTTAAAAAAAACTTCCAATCTGTGACTTTCATTTACATTCAAACTGGCTTCTACTAACCTTTTTAACATGGTGAGTGCAGCGTCCAACACTTAATATATGGATTATTCCTCAAGAGAGGATATGAACTTCAAATTCAAAACAAATATTGTAGAGGATTTACAAATCGCTACCCAACAATGAGCTCAATCTTTTGCTACTATATTCAAGTTTCATGAATGAACAATTTCCAAAATTCATCCCAAGACTACGAAAAACACCAGAGCCTCCAAAGTAACGACTCTTAAACATGTGGACAATATCAATATCTCCTGTCAAGGGAAACTCCTGATATTGATTGATCATTTCCAAACTACACTAATGTCCATAAATTAAGGATAATTCAGAATCACACAGAAATTGAACTCTAAAATAAGAATTTCACCTGTAGAATTATCACACACATCTTGAAGAAGAATATGCAAATTACAGGAAACCACCAGATGGCGCGGATAGTGCGTCACAATGACCAGAGTGTAAGAGAAGGGTATATAGGGAATGGTGGCAAAAAAGGAAAATTGTTCACAGGCGCTTTAAAAGCCTTTCAGTGCAATAACCGCATAGTTATGGCACAAAGGAAACATTTGGATGATTTTTTACGTGGTAGAATTATCGGATGACAGGAATGTGGACGTACCCAGCTGGAAGTATCCGAGGAACTTGGAATCGCCCAGAGTGTCATCTCCAGGCTTTGGAAACGATTCCAAGATGATGGTAATGTGAGTAGATGTTACAGCACAGGTCGCCCCCGAGTTACAACGCCGTATGAGGACCGGTATTTAGCAGTTACTGCCAAAAGAAACAGACGGAGCACAGCATCAGACCTGTCTCGTCAGATCTCTTCAGCTACCGGTACGACAGTTTTAAGGCAGACCGTATACAGGCGCTTAGGGCACATTGGTCTATATGCTCGTAGGCCTGTCAGATGTGTTCCACTTACAGCAACTCACTGTCGCCTGCGATTAATCTGGAGTAGAGAGCATGCGTTGTGATATCGCAAACAGTGGTCTTGTGTGATGTGTTTCCGACGAGTCTAGGTTTAGTTTACAGTCTGATTCTCGCCGGATCTTCATATGGAGAGCGCCAGGTACCCGTTACAACCAAGAGAACACCATTGAACGACACCGTTACTGTGGAGCAGGATGGCTCATTTGGGGAGGAATTATTCTTGGTTCCAGAACTGACCTGCATATTCAGAGTGTAACGATGACAGGCCACATCTATCGGGATGTCATTCTGGAACAACATGTACGTTTGTTTCGGGGCGCCATGGGTGCTGAATTTCTGTTTATGCATGACAACGCCCGTCCTCACCGTGCAAACATTGTAGACGAATGCCTTCAATTGGAGGATATCACCCGTATGGATTGGCCAGCATACTCACCGGACTTGAATCCAATAGAGCATGTGTGGGATATGCTTGGCCGACGAATTGCAGCCCGTCAACCCCCTCCCACCTGTCAACCGGAACTTCGGAGGGCATTGCTTGATGAGTGGTGTAATATTCCCCAAGATCAGATTGATAATTTGATACACAGCATGCCTAGGCGTTGTAAGGCCTATATTGCATCGTCCGGCTGACATACTGCATATTAACCATCATACTAACCATGTTATACTGTTTTTTGTAAATAGGTTCTTTTTTGAAATTTGCTCCAGTTAGTAAAAATCGCAATTTTTATTAATTATGTCAAACATATAGCATCTATTTTTGCTCTTTACCTTTTGTTTAATGAATAGACTTTACAAATAAGTCAAATTTGTTTTGCTTCTGTCTCTTTCTTTGCCTGAACTTCATTATCCTTAATTTATGGACATGAGTGTAGCATTAAGGCAATTACTAGTTTTCCAGTAATTGCATCTATTTACCCTGAAAAAGTTACCACCAGTTTTCTGATACATGATATTCCGTTAGTCATAAAATTGGAAGAATTTGTCAATGAATCCGAGAAAAGAAAACAACTTCTTAGTTTCTGAACTCGCTCAAATGTTCAAACTCGCTCAAATGTTTTATTCCAATCTCCTAAACATTAATAACGATTTGATCAAAAGGCTGCCTGATTACGATATTGAAAATCCTACAAACGCAAAACGCCCGCGAACTGCACTCTTAATTAATACTACTTCCTGATTTTGACTTGTCCACCAGCTAGTCTGTATTTAGAAAAAGCTCTGTTATTTCTTCACCATTCAAAGCGCTGACCTTTTACTTTGTTCCACTGCAGACTGCCCACGCAAACTCGTTTTCGCCTAATTAAGCAATTTTCATTTCGGGTTTTTCCATCATAATTTTTTTTTTTTTTTTTTTTTTAAATCTATTTTGGCAAGCTTCCTAATAGTCTTTACCGTTTTTTTCTCGCAAAGCATTTCTTCATCGTCGTTGTACAAGATTCGCAACATGCCAAATCAGCGTATTGCATAAATACTGTAAATTTTTTTGCAGGCCGGTATTATTTTTTTTTTTTACACATAAGGAAATTATTCACAACTCCAATGTGCTCACATTTCATTTAAATGCCAATTTTTGTCATTAATCTGAATAGTCTTGTCGAATAATAGTTTTTTTTTTTTTTCCATATTTTCGACACATTTCTTCTAAATATACAATTCTATAAAATGCGAGTTTATTCACCACTTTTTTTTTTTAATACTCATTCTAAATATAAAAAAATAAATTTTGAACTAAGTAAAGCAATAATTTGTTATTCTATTGATAAAAATCTGAATGGTGTTACCATTTAGATTTATTAATACTAATTTTAGATAAACTACTTATTTCAAAATTTAGTAAAGTAACAATGGTATTATCATTTTATTGATAGCAATCTAAATGAGGATCGCTGAGTTTCGAATGTCAGATTGATTCCCTTCTAGTAAATACTTATTGCTATTTTGGTCTATTATGTATTGTCATATAGGGTGCGCAGAAGATCTACCCCCCGTGGTGCACCTGGTAACACTTATTAGTGGCTAAAAGATCTGCAACTTGGCATTATTGTTAGATTAATGAACTCTGTTTCAGCATGTTTTGTTGTATTCTCTGTTCTTTTTTTGCTGTAACTGTTCATAATCTGCCATTGGAAATAAAAAAAAAAAAAAATGGATTGCCATATATTTAAGAACTATTATTTCAATAGATATTCGTTTTAAAAATAGATGTTTGGATAAACTTTGAATGTTGTTATGAATGGATTTTAATGCATTTCATCTTGACAAATGGGTATCAGTTATGACTTCTTAAGAATATATGTACAAATACCAAAATCATCTTATTTGAACTTTTTCTTTTTCGGAACACTTATTCTTAATATGCAATTTTATTCAATGTAAAATTTCATTTTCTGTTATTTCGATTACCATTTTTCTCACGAGTTATTATATATATAACAAGTTATTTTATGACAAAATTTAAGGATACCTTAGATGTCTTTTTAAATTGTAGACAATTTTGATAAAGACTAATGTAATATTTTTATTTAAACAATGGAACAAACGTTTTATTCATAATAAAATGAATGCTATACTTTAAAAAGGGTTTTTTCTAACCTTATTGTGAATTCTTTAAAAAAATAAAAGTGCACCCTTGTTTGATTATAGAAAGGATTTAACTTGCTTTTTCATGTGCAAGATCGAAACTGTAAAAAAATATTTTTAATTGATTTAAAGCGTTAGATTATTATTTTTAAATATATTCAGTAAATTTCATAAATCTTTCTTATTTTTGGATACAAAAATGTTGGGTTACAACTTTTATTCATGTAAGTTAGGATTTATTCATGTAAAAAAAAAAAACCTGTATATAATTATATTCCTTCTTTTAAATTTTTAAAGCAAAATATAATATCTATAGTTAATTTGAATACGTATCCACAGGAGTTTTGGAAAAAAATGCAATAAGTTTTCACCAGCGCAATTGCATTTGTGTATATACAGAGTGTTAGTGCCTGCTCGCGTGGCTACCCCTAGTGGCGAAAAAAGTGTATGCATGCGCAGAACCCTAGCGGTGAAAAAGTTTGTATTAGTAGTCGTGCGTGATCGGAAAAAGTGAAATAGCATGGCTGCGAGAGGCTATGGCCGTCAATAAATGTATTTGTTTAATTTACATTGTGTGTGACTATTTGGATAAGTGATTCCCAATTATACAGTCCACTGTGTGCTACAGTGCGAGGACATGTCGGAAAATTTAGCCGAGTGCCGTGGTGTAGAGTATAGAAGAAGCAAACATTACTTGATTTACATATCAATTTATACATCCGTGGCTGACGTCACGACCAATTATATTCCTTCAGCATATGACGTTGGATTCCGATGCAAAACGAAAGAAATATTTACACGATTCCCAATACTTTGGGCAACAATCGGCCCCATGCAAATTATTTCTTTACAAAAAGAACTTTTAAATTTTACCCACAAATTTTAATAATCAAATTAATTTTACAATAAGGAAACAACAATATCAACTATCATGCCAGCCTGTCCTGTTTTCACGCATCAAATGTGTTAAAAATAAAAATAATTTTATCAATTTCATAAAAAATTTATAACATGTTAAGCAGTTGAAATTATATAAATTTGTTCTTTTTAAAAAGTGGTAATTAGAAGCACTGAGATGAACCTTCCATGTCTGTAGAATTCCTTTTCAATCCGATCAAGATTTTCACAAATTTGTACGTCCGTTATTCAAATTATTTTTGTGTTGATCCAATCACATTATTCGTTAATCCAAGTCCGTTATTAATTAATCCAAGTTCATTATTCGTTAAGGTTCCTTCACACAGAGGCGTAAAGCGATGAAGCGTTGATCAATGACGAGCCTCGCCGCTTCAAGTTGCCCAACTGTCAACTCAAATGCTTGGCGTGTCATGCGACTTCGATTGAGCCAATAAGGATCGAATAGATTTTACATCTGTTTTTCTTACGACCTGCGCTTTGGTAATATGGAGGACTGCCGGAGAACGCTAAACGCTCGAGGGCTGCCTTTCCTAGACGAACTGGTTCAGTCGTTCTCGCTGCGGGTTCGACCCTGACCTGTTCCTTTAGTCATCATTTCTAGCAATGGCAACTCCATTCCGTAGTGTCTTACCTTTTCTTTAATTTTTCTTATTATTTTATGAAAAAATATATAAATAAATAATTCCATGATTTTCTAATTTTACTTTTTCCTATTTTTAATATACATATCAATACTAAATTTTATTTCAAAAGTTAACAAATATAAACTAAATACATTGTATTTTACTTACTGTATAAATTCGCTGTAAATAGGATAATCTTTTATAATAGTTACAAAAAAATATTTTATTATCAACATATTCTTTCAAAACTTCATCTTTATCAGAAATAGAATAATAAGCATTGCATAACTTTCGCATAATATTCCGACTCTCCCAAATTTCATTCACAAACTCGCTCAAATGTTTTATTCCAATCTCCTAAACATTAATAACGATTTGATCAAAAGGCTGCCTGATTACGATATTGAAAATCCTACAAATGCAAAACGCCCGCGAACTGCACTCTTAATTATAGCTTCCTGATTTTGACTTGTGCCACCAGCTAGTCTGTATTTAGAAAAAGCTCTGTTATTTCTTCACCATTCAAAGCGCTGACCTTTTACTTTGTTCCACTGCAGACTGCCCACGCCAAACTCGTTTTCGCCTAATTAAGCAATTTTTCATTTCGGGTTTTTTCCATCATAATTTTTTAAATTTTTTTAAATCTATTTTGGCAAGCTTCCTAATAGTCTTTACCGTTTTTTTCTCGCAAAGCATTTCTTCATCGTCTTTGTACAAGATAGAAGCTTCGCAACATGCCAAATCAGCGTATTGCATAAATACTGTAAATTTTTTTGCAGGCCAGTATTGTTTTTTTTACACATAAGGAAATTATTCACAACTCCAATGTGCTCACATTTCATTTAAATGCCAATTTTTGTCATTAATCTGAATAGTCTTGTCGAATAATAGTTTTTTTCCATACTTTCGACACATTTCTTCTAAATATACAATTCTATAAAATGCGAGTTTATTCACCACTTTTTTTTAATACTCATTCTAAATATAAAAAAATAAATTTTGAACTAAGTAAAAGCATTAATTTGTCTATCATTCTATTGATAAAAATCTGAATGGTGTTACCATTTAGATTTATTAAAACTAATTTTAGATAAACTACTTATTTCAAAATTTGTAGAGTACCAAAGGTATTATCATTTTATTGATAGCAATCTAAATGAGGATTGCTGAGTTTTGAATGTCAGATTGATTCCCTTCTAGTAAATACTTATTGCTATTTTGGTCTATTATGTATTGTCATATACGGTGCGCAGAAGATCTACCTCCCCGTGGTTCACCTGGTAACACTTTTTAGTGGCTAAAAGATCTGCAACTTGGCATTATTGTTAGATTAATGAACTCTGTTTCAGCATGTTTTGTTGTATTCTCTGTTCTTTTTTTTGCTATAACTGTTCATAATCTGCCATTGGAAATAAAAAAATATTTGGATAAGTGATTCCCAATTATACAGTCCACTGTGTGCTACAGTGCGAGGACATGTCGGAAAATTTAGTCGAGTGCAGTGGTGTAGAGTATAGAAGCAAAGCAAACATTACTTGATTTGCATATCAATTTATACATCCGTGGCTGACGTCACGACCAATTATATTCCTTCAGCATATGATGTTGGATTCGGATGCAAAACGAAAGAAATATTTACACGATTCCCAATACTTTGGGCAACAATCGGCCCCCTCATGCAAATTATTTCTTTACAAAAAGAACTTTTAAATTTTACCCAAAAATTTTAATAATCAAATTAATTTTACAATAAGGAAACAACAATATCAATACCTCTTTGGGTCTTGCCAAAGACGGCAATATCATCTACATACAATAATAACAATACACACTTTTTATACGCAATTACACCATTCAAGTTTAGGGAAATTTAAATTTTCTAGAATGCTATCAAATTTATAATACCATTTTGGTGTAATTCATATATGGCCTTTAAATAAAAACATATGTCTTAATTGGATCTATAAATCCCTGTGGCTGCTTCATATAAATACATTCTTTAAGATTAGCATACAAATAAGCACATTTTTATATCAAGCTGACAGTGAGTCCATTTTAATATACAAACAAATATTACAAAATCATTCTAATATGTGAAAGATTTACAACTGGGCTAAAGGTTTCCTCATACGTTTCACCTTTTCTTTGGTTATGTCCTTGGGCAACTAGCCTAGCTTTATATCTACAAATTACACCCTTTTCGTTCTTTTTAAGAGTATAGACCCATCTGCATCCAATTACTTTAGAATTTTTAGGGAGCGGGTACTAGTTCCCGTGCTTCTCTATCCTTCATTACCTGAATCTCATCAGCCATTGCCTTTTGCTATTTATCTGACTGGGGAGACTTTAAAGCATCTCTAAAGTGTCAGGGAACTAAAATTTCAATATTAGACGCTTCTGGACGATTTTTAGATGTTCTACGGTAGAATTAAAGTCAAAACAATTTCTGTCATATTGTATGTTATTATCCTTGCAATATTTCTCTGCGTCATTGTAAGATCGTAGTCTTACTTTTTTGTTCTTTAGCTCTATATAGTAAACATCGTATCTCCATTTTTACGTCAAATAGCGTCTCTGTAAAAGGAATTGAACTACATGGCTTTAAGTTAGATGCACTTGTATCAGGGACTGATTTATCTAAATCGTCGCTGATTGTAGTCTTTTCAGGCCTATTTGAATCATTTGAGTTGTCATCATAATCATACGAGGTAAGAGGCTCATTTACTCTGAATTTTTAGTTTTATTGTTTAAATTCGTAAAATTAAAAATTCCATTTGCTAGTCGTTTAGATTCATCAAAACGTACATTGCAAGTTTCAATTAGTTTTTGTTCCTCGAATAACCAAATACGGTATCCTTTAGTGGATCGAGTATAATCTAGCATTATCCAGTGCGTAGCACGTAAATCTAGTTTATTTCTCAGTTGCTTAGGCGTTCCTACATATACATGGCACCCAAATACCCTAAAATACGACACATTCGGCTTTTATGGCCAAAATAAAGTTCATGTGGAGTTTTTGATTTATATTTATGGCATATTCTATTTTTAACATAAGAAAAACATACCAATGCCTCTGCCCAAAAACATTTATCAACACCGCTATCGTTAAGCATAGCTTTTACACAATCCATGGCAGTTAAATTAAAACGTTCGGATACGCCATTTTGCTCCGGTGAATAAATATTTGTTTTTCACAACTAATTCCCAGATCATTTATTTTGAAAATTTATAGTAATAAAATTCCATACCATCATCACAACGCACACTAATAATTTTACGATTCAAGACACGTTCAGCATTAGCTTGAAAAGTTTTAAAACACTCAAAAACTTGGGATTTTTCTTTAAGAGGAAAGCAGATCACCATTCTCAAAAAATCATCAGTAATTGACAAAAAATATTTGGCTCCACCACGAGATTCTACTGGTAATGGACCATATACATCCCTGTGTAGCAATTGTAATGGTTTAGTATTTCTAATTCGACCAATAGGTTTAAACGAAACTCATTTAGATTTAGCTAGTTTTCACAATTTAATTTCTCATTTTTAAAATTTGGTAAACCATTTACAGCAGAAACTTTGCTAGTCTTAATCAATTAATCAAAATTTACGTGACAAAATCTTTTATGCCAAAGCATAACATCTCCAGAATGATGTGTGTTTATCTTTAACATTTCAAGTTTCAGCATTTTTATGTAAATTCTTAAAGTAGTGTTCAGGTTTCAAGAAATACAAACAGTTGCATCTTTTAGCAAAAAATAACTTATTGCCGTCTTGTGCAAAGAACCGTAGTATTCCATCTGAACATTTAAAACTACAATTTAATTGTTCTAGAATAGAAGCCGATAATAAATTGAGTCTCAATTTAGGAGAATACATTGCATTTTCTAAAATAGTGCAATTTTTTGTTCCATTCACATTTACATAAAATTTCACTGTACCAATACCTTCTATAGGGCTTTCTAAACCCCCAACTGCTAAATACATAGATTTACCAACAGTACTTTGTAGATCAGTAAACAAATTGGCAGTGTTACAAAAATGTTGGGTAGCAGCAGTATCAATAATCCAATTAAATTTATCAGTCAATTCATTTATATTAAATTTCAGTAACTAAACTTTCATGTTTATTACGATCATTAAATACATACTCATTGTCCTTTACATTAAAGGCAACTTTAACTTTAAAGAATTAGAGTTAAGATATTTACAATTCCGTTTTAAATTACCCATCTTTTTACACATATAACAAGGGCCAATTTCATTTTTAAATTTAGATTTGGTAAATTTAGTTTTATTCTTGCAGTCATAAACTCTTGAATTATCAGAAAATTTGTTAATTTTATTGTTCACTATAAAAGTATCAGTACTATTCATATCAGTTTTAAGTTGTCTAATTCTATTCACCTCTGCAATTAATTCCATTTCAATTTTATCTAACTTAAAATTTTTATCAGGCCATCTATACAAAATTTGTACTATACCTTGAAAGTCAGGTGGGAGTGTTCTTATCGATTGAAACGTAGGGTACATATCTTCGAAAGGGTGTCCAGCATCCATTAAACGCTTGACATGTTTACAGATTCTTGCTATGAATATGGCAATGGTGTCCTTCTTGACATCAAATTTTATTTGAAAAAACTCGTCCAATAGTCGAATCACAGAAGCTCTTGACTTTGGCTCGAATTGTTCTTGAAGTAACTTCCACGCTTCAGCTGCATCCTTTAAGCTTGACAATAAAGTCTTGTGCTGATCATCCACGCCGTAGTAAATAGTAGAAAAAGCTTGATCTTGTCGTTGTTTATATTCCGATCTTTCACGACGAGTCGAGGTCTCCTCTAATTTCGGCTCACTTCCATCGATAAAGGACCAACAGCCACGGTTCATTAGTAGAAACCTTATATTTTCTTTCCAGGTGCTCCAATTTGTTTGATTGAGCAACGGGAAACGCTTCGTTCCAGTAGGATCCATTTCAGGCAAATAGTCAAATCTGACTGGCGGCCCCGTCACAATTATAATCCAACTGCTTTACTATACTAAGATGTCTGGGCCCATAACCACTGTCGGAAAATTTAGCCGAGTGCCGTGGTGTAGAGTATAGAAGAAGCAAACATTACTTGATTTACATATCAATTTATACATCCGTGGCTGACGTCACGACCAGTTATATGCCTACAGCATATAACGTCGGATTCGGATGTAAAACGAAAGAGAAATATTTGTGTGGTTCCCAATACTTTGGATAACAGGACACAGAGACAGATTTTTAAGAATAAAATGGTTTTTTTTTTTTAATGTACCCTTTTAAGACAGATTATCAAAAATTATTGAGGTGTATTTCATTAATTCTAAAATTATATAAATTCAAATGAAGTTTGTGTAGCATATCATTTAAGTTTGGTTTGCAAGTTTTTCAAAATATTTGCAACTGCTGATAAGAGATGTTTTTAATGAAATTTATTTATTATTTATTTAATTTTTTTGTAAGTAATGATTTTTTAAAATTTTTTATCTATCATTGTCAATTTTCTTGTAGAGTAAACCTGCATTATTATTTTTTAAATCCAAAATTGAACATCCATCACATTGAAATGAACAGGAGGTTGTGGAATTTAGTGTAACTTACCTTATTGCATGATATGATTTTAGTACATGTTTTTAATGCTCATTTAAATAATGTCTCCTTTAAAATCTCATATAATTTTACTGTTATCCTGGTTTGTTGAGTAAAAATGTATTTCTAACTATTGTGTATAACTATTAAAAGATAATAAATTAATAGAATCATTTACATTCTTTGAAAATTAAAATTACATTTAACTTCATGCTGCTTTTATTGCATTCAAAACGAAAATGTTAGAAGAATAAATACTTTAACAAAATAAAATATTCGAAGGATACCTGCAGGACGTAGAAGCAGGTAAAGAACAACTCAACTCAGTAAATGCTAAAATTATGCTTATTTTGAATTTTTCTTTTTTTTTTTTTATTTATTTTATGCAATTCTTCTTTGTTTGCGATATATTCCAAGAAAATTTTTTAAAAATTTCTTAAGTGACATGCTAGTTAATTTATAACTAATTAAGTGAAGAATTAATTAGAAAACTATACCTTCACACCAGAAAAGAATTCAGTGACAAAAATTTTCATATGTCAATCAAAATGTACTGATTTTTTTTTTTTTTTATGTATGGCCTGCGAGATAAATATACAAGTTTATCAATGTATATAGTTCAATTATTCATTAGTAATTATGTAGAATTAGTGTCGCACCCCCAAAAAATGCAAAACTGCAACTAGAAAAACTATTAAATAAAACAAACGAGGTTTTATGTAAGTGAATTGAGGTAAATAAATGTTAGTAAACCTTAAAAAAAAAACTCTGCTGTTCAAATTTTTCACGGATGCATCAGAATATCTCACCTAACTTGTTTTACAGATATGAAAAATTATTAAATACGGATAAATTTATGTACTTGAGGTCTTCGACAATAAGTTAAACTTGAAGCTCCATATTGACAGTGGGATCGAGAAGGTTGAAAAACGCCGTCATATCTTTAAACGTCTAACTTATTGTCTTTAGGGATGCGTCCGAACAACCCTGGAAAATACATATAAAACATTTGTTTTGCTTGTTATTACTTGTGAAGTCTTACTAACTGCCCCAGAGTACTTGATTAAAAATTGGAGTTGCTGCAAAACCAGGTACTGAGTTGATCGCTGGTGCTGTAAAGATTAGTCCCATCCACTCAGTGCTGCCTTTGACAATGCCTGTCTGAAATCACCGGACAGCAGCAGTAGAGCGCCACTGAAAAGTCTGTTATTGTCGCTGAGATCTTTCATTGTTCTATCCAGAGCTTCAAGTGAATGATTGTGGGCCATAGTCACGGCCCTTTCACATCCCATTTTTAAGTTTGTAAATTACATGAGAGATAATAAAATACATCATTACTGTTATATACCTATCAATATGTTAAATGAAATATGTTGTGATTGGTAATTTTTATAAAAAAAAAATGTCCCGGATAATAAATAAATAAAAAAAATCGAGAACACTTATTTGGTCATTGATTCTCAGCACCATATGTAGTACTTGTAACAATAACTAATCAAACACAACACACAATATTTACAAAGAAACAAAATTCAAATAATAAAAATATTTGACTACGAAAATAAAATATGCAATAAAAATTATCATATTCTCTATCAAATTAAATTAAGTATATTCAATACATCGAAGATTAAAGCAAATTCAATTCAGATAAATTTATTTCTTAATAATTCGCATTTAAAGTTTAAATATGAATTATAAGTTTTAAACTAAACCAAAAATCGATTCAGTGTTTTAGTGCTTACTGTTTTTAGAAAAGTGTAATTTTAATTTTGCTAACAATTTGAATGTAGGCCCCTCTCGATCTTGAGGCTCTAGGCTGAAGTCTAGTTAGTCTATAGGAAAATCTGTCCCTGAACACTTTGCTTGATGGTGGACGGACTGTGCATTCAGCACTCAAGTTGCTATTGAACGTTCACAAAATTCCGGCCGCAATGTGCAACATAAAGAAGAATTCCGGCATTGTTAAAGTCAAAAACGCAAAATTATTATCTGGGGTGTGAGGATGATATGCGAAAAATCATAAAATTAAAAATAAATATAACCTAGAACCGATTGCAGCACCATCTACCACGTCCAACTGTGAATTACTCCATCCAAGAACCCATTCAAACACACAAAACATTTTCATCAAAATCGGTCCAACCGTTTAGAGGAGTTCAGTACAAACAAGCTTACTGAAGAATCATATGAATTGCAGCGCCACTATATGAATTGCAGCGCCACTATATGAATTGCAGCGCCACTATATGAATTGCAGCGCCAGCGTTGGTTCAATTGTGAACCTAAACCATACAGGAACCCACTCAAACAGACAAAAGAAATTCATCAAAATTGGACCAGCCGTTTAGGTGGAATATCAATGACAAACACCCGTACAGAAAAATTATGTATATAAAGATTTTAATATTCATGGATGATGCATCATCTTTATTACAATGCCACATTTCTATTTCTTGGCAATAGATAGAAAAAGTCTATCTGTTACATGTGTGAAAAATATTCGTTGTTTATTACTAAAAATTAAAAAAATCTAAAAAATAACAAATATAATTTTAATAATGAATGAAGCTTGTTGCGACGATCGACTACTCCCTTCGGGGAAGTGCACCAGGAGCGAGTAATCAACCGATGATAAACCCGGAACTTATGGATACAACGCTTTTCAGGACCACCCGATGCAAGCTACGAATGGAGGGGAATCAGATATCGGCCGAGAAGCAAGCTCGTATCAATTGCGAAGGTCTGCGACATTCAATTAAGCAATTGGATGCACATAAGAAGCTATTCCTACAAGTGAAAGAGACCTACCAAGCAGATGTTTAAAGCCTTACCACAAGATGAAGAGTACAATCCTGTAAGAGAAGCACATGGTAGAGTTTTTCTGTAGAGGAAAAGTGAGTAGAGTTTTCCTCCTGTCCTGTAGAAAATCCTGTAGAGTTTGTTCGAACACATGGCTCGAAAAAATTACAAGGACAGCTGACATCCATTGCGACATATGAAAAACAGGCAAGAGATTTTGGCTCTTGCCCAGTTCCCAAATGTAAATTCCATAGTATAAATTCTAAAAGAACTAATTTACAGGAGGATTTTGTGCAACCAAATAAAAGGCATAGTAGGCCTTAGTTTCTAATAATTTCTTAGCTACTAATAACAAATTCCAAATCTTAGAAAATAATGATAAAATTAATGGAAATTTTAATGATAATACTGTAATAATTCTCAAAATTCCTTCTATAATGGTTAAACAAATTGATAATGTAAAAGAACAGCTTAAAAATATCCATTACAATATCAATGATGATTCTATTAAAATCAACTTGTCGGAAGTGCTAATTAAAAATATAATAGTGACGATAATCATCGTAATATAACTACTATGCTAAAAAAGCTCAGAAATACGACTATTTTGTTATCACACCTAAACGCAAAAGACCGATTAAGGCGGTACTCAAGGATACCAAAATCAACTCCGGCGATTCGTTGAATTTCTTCAATCGACTCAAAACGGTATCCCCAGTGGTATTTTGAAGTGGTTTAGGGAATAGTCAGAAGTCGAACGGTGTGAATACGGTGGTGGTTTCATTTTGGCGAAAAATTCACGAAGAATCCCATGCAGTGTGAGCTGCCGCATTCAGTGTTTTCGGTACCAATCGAGATTTGACGCGTTTGAGGCCTAAAATGGAATCGACCGATTTTCTTGAAATTCCAACATCATCAGCAAGGTCTCTAATTGTAAATCGACGGTTTTCAAGCACCAAATCTTTAATTTTTGGACGTGAGCTTCGTCGGTTGAGGTGGATGGTCGGCCAGAGGGCTCTTCGTCTTCAACGCGTTCTCTACCCTCTTTGAACTGTTTATACCACTTCTGAGCATTTCTTTCCGATATAGGAATGCTCACCAAATACCTTCTAAATTAGGCTGTGTAGTATATAAAAAGAAAATTAGACCGAACAAAGTTCTTAGTCAGTATTGTATTAGCAACCGCCTGATAAAATCGTTCCCTTTCAATGACTATTGATAACTTATCTCGTTAATTTCTTAATCGAGAAAGTTTTTTTCTTCAAAATTCTGAAAACAACCTAGTAATCCCTCTTCCAAAATCCTATAGCAATTTAAAAATATGCTCAAATTTCACACTGATACTACGAACACAAAATGTTCAAAATTTGAATAGATTAAAAATTTTTTTATCCTTCTATCAACCTTTTTTGGTTTAGTTCACGATGTGTGAAGTTATGCTTTCTGGCTCTGCAGAAGCAGTCTTCTTAGTGAGTTTTTTATTTGGTTCTCTTTCTGGTCTTGTAAAATTCTGTATGATCAAGGGTTCTCGTGCTTTTAGATAATCAATTTACAAATGAATAATTTAAAAACTACTTAATGTATTAAAACAAATGAAAAATATTAGATGAATGATTAGTTTATAATACGAAACCTTACAGTTTTTTACAATTAACAACAATCAATTTAAGTTACTAAATTTAATACCTTCATTAGAATTATTCAGTTAATCAAATTTACAAATGAATAATTTAAAAAATACTTACCAACATCTAAACCTAATTCAATTCCGATTAATCAAATTCCGCCAATTTCGATTATCCGAAATTTCTCTTTCCCTTCCCTAAAGACTACGAGCTCCCTCTGGTGGTCTGGAATTTTTAACAAAAGGGTAATTCCTTTTCTTTAACATGCCTAATATTATTAAATACAGGGGCCTGATGGCCGAGCTGTTAGCGCTCGGTACCACAGGTATCGGTTCGAATCCCGGCGGGTGCCATGTATATTTGTAGTGGTTCGAATCCACTTTAAACCGTAGGTCCCGCTCCTAATAGGATCGTAGAGAGTTGCGGGGGCATTGTTACTCCGCGCCCCCTGGGTAATGCAGAGTGGTAACGTCTGTGCACCCCGCTTGCCTTAAGGCATCCAAGACCAAGCTGTCTAAGTGTTTGCCCGCTGCATTAGAAAGAAAAAAAAAATATATTAAATACTGAAGTGATTCAGTAGAATCACTTCTTCCTTGAAAAGTATTGCAACGATGGTAGACTTACCTTGATACCAAATTTTCGCTTAATTTTTTTATATATAAATATATTTACTTTTAATATAGTGGTAAGTAGGTCCCCTTTTTAGAGAAAAACTAGGAAAGATTTAAATACCTAATTTGAAATGTTTTATTTAAATTTCTGATAATTGAATTATTTCCTTTATTTATATTTTTAAGTCATTAACCCAAATTTACCAAAAACATTGTTTTACTTAATCTATTTGAGAGCTCTGCACAGTAATGTGTTGGATAATCATTTTTAAGAAATTCGTCGAAAATTCATTGGATCTCTACAACAGGGATAAGGACGTACCTGTTATGAAGTTCCTGTGGGGTAAATATACCCCTAAAACCTCCCACATAATCATATTATTAAAAATTACATTTATGCGTTAAACTTCTATAAAGATAGGTAAAAATAGTAAGCTTTTAAAAAATGAATAAAAGATAAAGAAAATTAGACTAAAATAATAAAAATAATTAATTTAAATTAAATTAAACAGGTACAATTAGGAGTCCGAATCTCGTATAAAAAAAAAAAAAAAAAAAATTAGAAACGCGAAATCGTTGCTGAACAAGTTGGAACAGAAGAGTTAGCCAATGGGCGATAGGCCCTCCTTCTAAGAGTCTCGGTAAGAGGTAGATGGTGTGGACGTAATGAATGAGAAATTGAACACTAGATGGCGCCCTAAGCACTCAAATGAATTTCGGCGAAAGTTTCTCTCATAATTATCTTGAATTATGGTAGGTAGAGCATTTGTGGAATGTGAGGGATACGTAATAATTTGCATAAAAATGAAAGTTTTAAAAATTAAAATTAAAAGCACTTATAAATAAAGATAGAAATAATAAAAAATAAAATAAAATGATTAGAAAATAAAAATATTTACATTTATGTACATGAGATATATATACAAAAGGTAGCCAGCATTTATAAACATAAAGGTCCACATCGTAGCAGTTAATTTAAGAAAATTAGAATTTTAATAATAATTAATTGTTGTTTGACATTTCAGAAAGGGAAAATTAGGGAGAGAACACTAATTGAAGATATTAAGAACAGCTCTCGGTCACTTTCTATTTTGAAATAATTTAATGTCATAAATTGGGAGGTATCTAAGAACAAAGTTACCAGTGAACGTGATAGAATCATAAAATTTTTACAGATACGAAAGATGAATTGTCTAACACTGGGAAAATCAAGAGAGTTTCTAATACCATCATTTCTGAAGTATCAAGGTGAATTTGTAAGAAATTTTATTTTCAAATCTTTGAACAATTTCCAAATTTGATTCGGCTGTTGAGCCCCAAACCGCACTTGCGTATGTGATAGTGGGACGCATGTAATATATATGTAGATGAGTATTTTTTTCGTGATAGAGAAATTAGATTTTCTACAAATGAGCGCTTAAAAAATACGATCAGAAGAAGTTAAAATTTTTTTCTTAGGTTATTAATATGTATACGATTAGTGAGGGATTTATCAAGAGTAACACATAAGTATTTATTTTGCGAAGACCAATTGACAGTGTTATTAAAAATGGTGATGTTAGAATAAAAGTAACATTAGGACTGCGCGTAAAGAAAATAACTTCAGTTTTTGTCAGTGCTTAAAGCAATTTTCCATTTAGTAAGCAAGTTTTCAAGAGATGTAATTTTGCAGTAAATGAATGATGCAATAAATTTTTATTTTGACAAAGGAGAACAGTATCGACAGCAAAGAGAGTAATTTTAACGCCAGAAACAGGAATATCATATATAAAGATATTTTGTAAAGAATAGGTCTAAAAGATATCTCTGTGGGACTCCACTGCTTTAATATCTCTAAAATTCAGCGCAGTTTCGGGTTGATATTTACGTTTACAGCTGTGAAGAGAGCAAGCATTACTATTTTTGAATTTCATAATAATTAAAGCTTATTTTTATATAAAAATCAATATTTTTAAAATTTTTTTTTAACTGTTTGAATTTTCCCTCTAGGAAACATGTTTCAGAATTTTTAAATTACATGATATTCATTTTGTTCCAATAAAGTTGTGTTTTTGTCCATACCTTGTACGTGTTTCCCTAAAAAAATATAATTAAAAAGGCATTTATTTGAGATTAATTATATCTATTGATGAATGATAATTTAATCATATATACTATTTATATGCAATTTAACTTAGTTCTGTTTAAGATACTAAATTAAAAATTATTCATATCACAAATATCCTTTGATACTTCAATTTAGTAAACATTTTTTGGGTGTCTTTCAATAAGTAATTCGTAGTGTATATTAGTCAACATAATAATAAGTAAAATAATAAGTAATGAGTAGTGTATATTAGTCAACATATTTGACTTTCCCTGAGATATTAAAATAGAAAATTATTTGTGAGTCATTTGAATAAAATTAAAAATTATTAATACTAAAATAATAAAAATTTAGTTTTCATTAGGCTTTACTTTCACTGATTGCATAAAAATTAAAAACTATGAAGAGAATTTTTGAAGGTGAATTATTTAACTTTTATTTGTTTTTATTAGAGAAAACAAATAATTTAAGACGGTCTTGAATGATGATTCAGATTGTTTCTCAAAAAGATTTGGTTGTTTTTAAAGTGTCGTAAATATGTTCAATAATTTAAAATTTTGTAACAAAAAAAGAATTCGTATACGTAATAACCAAAATAATCATGGATATATAATTTTTGACAAATATTCTTAAACTTGGATCACTATTTTTGTGCAACCATTTCTTATGCAAGTTTACTAAAAAATATAATACTAAATATATATTTACAATACTAAATCATTAAATAAATATTTATCACATCGATATTTTTTTATACTATCAATTATCATCTATATCCTTGAATTCTATTCTGACTTGCTTTAAAAAGTAATGTATCATGTTAAAAAGTATATCTTATTACTGGAATGAAAATAAAAGAAATTTTAATAAATGAACCTATTTGTCGTTGTCTTTGCTTTAATATATAAATAATCAAATGCAAATGCACATATAATATTATATAATTTGTGTGAAATTTATAAACATATATAATATCTATTTAAATGTGTAATTAAAAAATTAAAAAATAAATAAATTTAATTAAAATATATTAAAAATTTTTAAATATTTAAAAACACTAATTATTTATTTAAAAATATATTTATGATATTTATCTTTTGTTTATTTTCCTTATGCCTGCGATATTGTTTTCTTACGCTAAGTAAAAATGTTTACTTTGGAAAAAATTTAATATATCTAATTTTGGATTTAATTTTAAAAATAAGCAATAAGGCTTTTGAAAATAGAAATGAATTACAGTAAATATGCATTTCAAAATACTGTATTATCAAATATTTATTTTCTTTTTTTTATTCCATCGAAACTCGGTATGTCATTTAGTATTTTTGAATTTAAATAAATCATTTATTTCTTACTGCTATACATATAGAATAATTCGTATTTCAAAAACAACACATTTAATATAAATATATCATGCCAAAACAAAATTCAGATGAGAAATTAATTTCAATTAAATAATTATATTCTTATTTAAAGAAATCTGTTAAAACTCTATACTATTGTTCTGATAAATATATTCAATATTAAAAATTCGAAACTACGTGAAGGATTAAAAAAAAAAAAAAAAAAAAAAAAATTGCTTGTCTTTAAAAGTAATACAAAATGTATTAACAAATATATCCATTATTCAAATGACAACCAAAAATAAATTTCTAAATTCTATTCTAATTCTAATTTTCATTTTAAAATTAATAGTATATCTAAACAATAAATTTATTACAAAAAGCGTTACATATAGTATGTACCATATACATTAATTACAAACGTTACTGTCCCTCGTCCCCCTAATATTTAAGAAGGCACACCACCATGTAATCAATCATTAGTGCTTGTTATTTGTACATCGAATCTGTATTTCCCGTACTATAATGGGTCCCGTACTATACAGCAGTAATACACAAACACGTATTTTGGTACCATACGAACTGTTTGAAGTTCAAGAAACGAACTTTGAACGGTCGAACAGTTCGAGTTCGATGAGGATGAACGCAACATAAGTAGTGATGTAATGATTCGTTCCATGTATACGGACCATACGGATTCGACCCATTATTTTATTATACCCGTTCACGTTTGCTGCAGTTATTGACAAATAAAACATAAAAGTGTTTGTAATGTTTTGGCTGTGTACGTTTCATAATTCTTGTGTGAGAGATAATTACAATTATTAATCGATTAATTTATATCCATATAAATTTCATAATTTTTTTTTGGATATTTTTTGTGCATGTTTCTACGATATTTATAATTCAAATTTCAAGTTTAAAATATGCTTGGGAAGCATGAATGTTAAGTTATTTCGAGTTTTGGTCTCGAAAGATGAATCTTCAAAGTCTCTTTCAAGATTTTAACCGAGGTATGTTAATATTATGGTTCGTAATATAATAATTCATATAAATTTCCAAAGTTTCTCAGTTATGTTTTTGTGCAAGTTTCTATGATATCTTTTAATCAAATTTATTTTTAAGAAATGCTTTTAAAACATAATTGTTACAAGTTTCGGTTTTCCAAAAAATAATCTTTCAAGTCTGTTAAAAATTTATTTTAATTTATATATGTTAATTACTTTATATGCAAAGTTGATCTAGTAAGAATATTTACGAATTTGACACATTTGGACTGTTTTTGCTTTAATAAAAAAAAAATTACTTAATCAGCATATATTAGTGTTGCACCCTGTCAAATGCACATGTAAGTAACAAGCTAAAGAAAACTGCGATTTATTGATCCTTTGAATAATTTGCAAGTTGTAATTCATCCATTAAAATCCCTCAAATTGATAATTTGCTTGGTTTATGCTTTTAAATATAAAGCAACTAATTAATTTATTTAACACTTGAAAGTTGACATTATAAAAATGTTAATAAGTTATTTTTATCTTCTTTTTTTACCACTAGTATTTTGAAATAAAATAATAAAATTTTGTTCATTTCATTTACAGTTTACGTGTAAATCACTATTTTATTTACAAATGAAAATCACTGTTTGAAAAAAAAAAAAAGTTTAAAATTAAATTTTTTTGAAGTGCCTTTAAATCTACCTTATAATATTAAAAAGATAGTAGTAGTAAGAATAGTGTAAAAATATTAATAAAATGTTATTTGTTTTAATAATGTTGTATTGGAAATGATGATGATGTTGTATTGGAAACTATAAAATGTAGACATTTTAATGAAAACAATCACTTATTTTATTCTTGAAGTTGACCTTTTTTTTTTTTTTTTTTTTTTTTAATGATTAAAAAAATATTATTTGCTCTGTAATAGCGTAAGAATTTCTTTATACATTTACTGAAGGATAAGTTAACCACTAATATTTTATTCCTACTAATATTACCTACTATTCCTACTAATACCTACTAATATTTTATTCTAATATTATTTTTCAATTTTAAATGTTTAAATCTATATTCCCATAAATAAATGAAAAGTTAATAAATCTGCTTCTTATATTCATAATTGAAAGCAACTGAAATATAATCTAATGAATGAAATTGACTGGTAAATATAAAAATATTTGAATTGCTTGCTAAACATATATTATATACTATTAATGTAAGAATTATAGAGGATAAAAAAAATCAAAGTATTTTCAATTTATATTATTATTGCTATTTCACAATTAGGAATATCAGGTTTGACTTAATATAAATATAATTTTACATAAGAAAAATGTATTTATAAGTTGATTTAATATTCAAATAGTGACTTTTCTTATAAATTTTTCAATATAATTTATTTTTCAGTAAATTTTGGTATATGCTTCTCTACTCCTTTTTTACTATATTATTTTGCTTGCGATTGGATGGTATAATCACATGGAGTTATTGGGCTGTATTTCTTCCTTTATGGATCTGGAAATCAATGGTTATAGCTGGAGCATGTGTTGGAAGTTATGTATGGTGGAGACATCCCCAATATAGGTATGAACTTGCTCTTTATCCAAATAAGGTGTATAATGTTCTGTCTCATTTTATAAGTTTGTACTCATAATGTTTACAGCTTTTAAGGTGGTGCTGATTACTGTATAGCATGGTACTTGTACAAGTTCCTGTGGCTTTATTTACATTCAAAAGCTGAAATTTTTCAGTCGAACTGAAATAGATTTGTAATTTTGTCACTATATCATAGTATCAAGCATTTCCTGCTTTTAAGACTTAGGTTGCTGGTGTGTCAAAGATGTAAATAAGTTTAATGTAAACAAAAATCAAATAAAAATATTATCCTAATGATAAAAAAAAAATACTTATGAAGAAAGATCAATATGAATAAGAGTAATAAAGCATTAATATGAAATCCAATATAATTACAATATTGTACAATACAAAGAATGAAAAAATACATAAGAGTAACAAAATTTAATATCAAACAGAAATAAAATTCAAAGAAAATCATAGAAAAACCAAAGCAGCATTTAGGAAATTACATATGCTCTTTAGGATTGCTGAAATATTTTCATTTTTGACATATGAATTTAATTAAATAAATATAAATGCTTAATGAGCTGAACCCAATTTACGTTTTTAGCATCATTCATCTTTGCCTTATAGTTACTTAACCATTTGCGCATATCTTATTGCTAAGTTCATGGAATTATACTTGTGATTAACATTAAAAATTCATTGATGGCATCTCACAATCACTGCGTTCATTTCATATGTATTCTGAAGTAAAGAAAAACAAGGCTCCCATCTATTTGTATAGAGGTATTAAGTATCCCATCCCTAAAATTAACTGTTTTCATATATACATGGAAAGCAATTTATTATTCTATTACTAAAATTTTTGAAAGTTTCTGTAAATAAAATTTTATAGGTCACTTAATGTTAAGATCACAAATGTTTTGATTTAAAAAATTCTATATTTTACAAAATGTGTTTATTTTTGCTATAGAAACTTTAAATACATTTAGTATTAATTTATTTTAACATGTAAGTAAATTAGTTTAAAGTAAATTAAAATGCATGTCTTATTTTGTATGGATTATTATGATCGTTAAATGGATAAAAAATTAGTGAAAACTTATCAACTATAATTAGTACTAATAGAAAAAATAAATAATACAAAAATACTTCTATTCCAGTTTTAATATAAATAAATATAATATAAATATAAATTTGATAATTGTTCTTAACTGAACCTAACTTCTTGGCAATGCTGCTGGTGGCATAGCTGATGATGTAAGTTCATTCCAGCATTCTCTGTTACACTTCTTATGCATACACTGAATTCGTAAAGTTTTGAGAGCATCATTTTTCATAAGGAAAGTGTGAAAATGTTTTTAATGAATTTTAAATTTTCATTACAATTTTAATCATTTGTTATATAGGATTGAAGGAGAAGGCTATATCCATTACAAAGCAATGTTGATCAGCGTTGTTCTACAAGTGCTGTTACTTATGTTTGAAGTATTAGTCTGTGATAAGTTAGAAAACAATCGCCATTGGTGGATTTTGATATTTGTTCCTTTGTTGTTAATTTCCTTAATATCTATCGTTGTTTGCATATGGTCTGTTAAACATGACCGATCATTTGAGGTAAGTATGCACTGGGTTATAAAATAAACTATAAATATTTAATTAATTAATGTTTTACAATCTTTTACATTTTGTTATAAGTTCAGAAATATCTCATTTTCAGCTGGAGCTCTTTTGTTCTGTGAATATCCTTCAATTTATCTTTCTTGCTTTTGCGGTTAGATGAGATAATTATGTGGAATTGGGTTGTAAGTATAACTGGAAATTTTAGAAATTTGATGAATTGTAATATATATATATACGTTTTTTTAAGGAATTTCATATAAAAATAATTAATTTGATTAAAAGTCTTACTTCAAAAGTTATATTTTATTGGCATTCTTGCTGTAAGAAACAAATAGTTAGGTTTTTTGTACTTGTTTTTTATTTTTTAATTCTTAAAAAAAAAAAAAAAAAAAAAATCAATAATGAAAGTGTAGGTATTTGTGATTCCTCAAAGTATTTGTGATTGCAAAGCCTTCAGTATTTTTTATTATTAATTAGTTTGGGATAAATATCCTATTATCTATAGGATAATAGTATTTTACTTGTGCTCTTGATTTCTCTTTAAAACAATTCTCACAGCGGAATGAATATTAAGTTATGTATACATCTTAAAAATTTTATAAAATTATTATTGAATATTTTAAAATTTTATTTTAATAAATTTTTTAATTTCATATAATAGTGTGTGTGCATGTGAGCATGCTATAATGTTTGTGTCGGAAAATTAGCAGACTACTGTGGTACAGAGTAAGCAAGAATCACTTCATTAATTTAATAAAGATAATTTACTGTACATAAAAAGGCAAAAAGTAAAACTTTGGTTTTAACTTAATTATAATCACCTAAGTCGCATTATCAGCAGCCAACCAGGTAACAAATTTTGTGAGCTTTATACATCTGTGCCAGGCATCATAACCAATCATATCATTTTGGCATATGATGTTGGTCTTGATGTAAACAGGAGAATAAAAAACAATTTGCATGAATACAAAAAGAAGAATTAATTTGCTAACTGTTTGGAGTAGCAAAGCCCATTTTTATAAAATTATAGAGAGATATTTGTGCATTCTTGGAAGCATTTTTTTTTTTTTAATTTGAGGTTTTGTAATTTTTTGCTTACTTTTTCCACATTCTATGTTAAAAAAACTTAAGTTTCTTGGTGTGGATTATAGGTTGTAAATTTTTCTCTCCCCCCCAAAATGCTTTGTAAAAATAAATCCTATAAAAACCGCCTTAAAATACTTTTTGCCAAAGAAATTTGATTTTTATATAAAAAATAATCAATCTTAAAAAGAAATTTATAAATAAGAGTTGTAAAATATTAAAAACCATACTATTACAAAAGTAGACAAAAGACGATACTCTTCATATATTTGAGCTTAAAGAGTTTTGAGAGTTTTCATATATTTGAGTTTAAGTATTAAAGAGGCCCAGAATGAAGTGGTTGATAAGATATAAAAAGTAAATAACTGTGAAGTTGTTTAAGATTTACACCTAGTTGGTTTTTGTAACACAATTAATATATATTTTCTTTCTGATTATACTATCTTAATAAAAATCAAAAAAGATTTAAGAAAAATCTTCTTATCAACCATTGCTTTCTTAAATTTGTAATATAATTTTTATAGATTATTATGACATAAAAGTATCGTTAAAACAAAAAAAAATTTTCTAGTTTTGTGCCATTTCTATTGAAATAACTTGATCGGTATATGTCAAAAAACATAAATGAATAGATGCTAATCATCTGCAGATTATGCTAGAACTTTTATATTTTGGGGCTAAAAGCCATGCCTGTACGTTTTACACTGAGGCATGAGTTAATACTACATTTTTAAAATTACTATTTGTAGTTATACTTATTTTAAGATTTTTTAAACATTGTAGAAAAGCAATTTCACTATCAAATAGATTAGTTTTCCATTTCTAACAAAATTCAGTGATTTAGATAAGTTTTCTTTTTTAGCCCATAAAATATATAGACATTGTTTGGGAAGAGTGGGTCCTGCACCACTTTCAGCGTTTCTTATTGGTTTATTTAAATTTCTTTCATGTGTTTTTTTATAAAATTTCTTTTTTTTTTTTTTATAAAATCATTTTGAATTCTATATTTTTTTATTTTACCCTTTTTCAGTTTTGAACGATAACTGATGAACATAATTTTTTACCTGCATATGTTTTATTGATATTTTTTCTTTTATTTGTTTAAAATTATTGTGTGTTTTGTTCTTAGATTAAATTCTAAATTTTATAGTTATAAATTTAATCAGCACAGCCGATTAAATTTTTATCTTATTTTTTATTTATTTATTTGTATTTTTTGGCTGTACTGTGTAAAAAAAAAAAAAAGTGAGCATCCCATCAACCTTTTCTCTTTTATTTAGAACATGAACAATGTTTCTATTTGGAAAATTTTGATTTCCTTTCATTCTCTACCCGATTTAGAAGCAAATAAGAAACTTTCATAATAGATTGATTTAGCTTACTAAAAGTTAGTTTTTTAAATCTTTTAGGAATAAAACTATGTTCACTGTTATGTAATGAATGTATAGCTAAATAGAGCTGCAAGAATAACATTTGAAAATAAATTAGGCCTATAATTTTACCAAAAGCTATTATTATATAAATAAGAAAAATTTTCTATTATTGTAGTAATACCAATTTTTTTGTCATATTGAATCTTATTTTATTTTAATTGTAACATTGAATTAGTATTTGAGAAGGATTAAATAATCATATATTTGGGATGAAAGTATTTAAATTAAATACATTTTTATGAAATTTCACATATTTCTTGTTTTCTCCAAAATAAATTTACAAATATTTAAAAGATTATAATTTTTAATGTTTCTTTTTAAGTATTATATATATATATATATATTCTCAGGTTGTGTTTGTTCCACTTTGGATTGTGATGTGTATGGCAGTTATTGGTGTATTGTATGCAATAATTTTTGCTAGTATTTTGCTACGCACCCCTGAAGTTGGCATTGAGCAGAGACGTACAAGCATGCATTCAGCTGTGTCATATAGTGTTATAGTTGTACCTCTTTTAATATTTTTGGTATGTATGCGTTTTTTCTATGTGTGTTTTTACATATGTGTATATTACTTTTTTTTAAAATCATATTTTATACTTTTCTTTCATTATTTCTTTAGTTTGTTTGAATTTTATGAACTGCTTAAATAGAGATATTTTTTAATACTGTATCATTCAATGTATGAAATGTATAAGATTTTCATATGTATGAACTAAACTGCCCCTAATTTTATTATTTCACTCCTTTATAGCTCGTTTTCTAATCATAAAAAGATTTACTAGATGCACTAAAGTCTTAATTTATGATCTGCATATTGCACTATTTTATGATTTGCAAGCTTTCTTTGTAGACAATAGACAACTAGCTAAAAAGCATCTTTATCTCATATTAACTTAATTTTGCTTAAATATTGTAAAAATTATATTTTGTATAAAAGTAATCATTAAAAATTTTGCATACCATGCATGTCACCATATACATAAATTAATATTGGGGAAAATGTTTAAATTGTCTAATACATTTATTAATAGTGCATAACTAAATGTAGTATTTTAAATGTCTTTCAAAACTACTTCTATTTGTTATGAATATTGTTTCTGCTAGTAGTAATGCTTTATATAAAAAGCATGGAAAAGTTTCCAGTATATAATCTTTTCTTTTTTTTTAAGTAAATAGACCGTAAGTTTAACTGTATAATATACATTTTTTGTCATTGCTATATTACCTAAATCAAGCTAATTTTTTTACTTCTAGCACATGTAACCCAGCATTGCCTAGTTACAGAAAAAAAAATAAAACTATTAACTCTTTAATATGAAACAAATTATTTTGTAAGTCTTATATCAAAAAGATAAGCTCCTTTTTCATTGCTAGTATGGATGTCAATAAACTATGTTTTAATGTGAATAATGAGAGGTTGTTGATTATTAAGAGATGTAATGTACACATTTAAAAATGTTTGGATTCAAGATGCAATACTTTTGTTTATTTTATTTTTTAAATATTATTTTCATTATTAAAAGTTGCATAACTATCATTAAGTTATATATATTTATCAATTAATGCCTAAGTTGATTTATTTATCAATTAGTGCCCTGCCTAAATAAAATTCTTTGCTTTCCCATCTTTTACAAACACTCATAACAAACTCTAGACATTGCCACATTTAATTGAATTGATTTTCATAGATTGAACAAGTTTGTTATAAACAATATTATTTTATTATAGTTCTTAACTAAATATATGGCATGATGAAATATAAGATGCATGAAGAAGTATATATTGTGGACACTTTTGTTACAGAATTGTTTAAACTATGTGCTACATTTAAAACAAATTTTAAATGTTTAGCCATTATGTGAATATAATTATTTTATAATTAAGTGCAATTTTGTGTTTTTTTCTTTAAGTTATAATGTAAGATTTTTTTTTTTTTTTTTTAATTTTTATAGTGTATGTAATCTTATTTTATGTAGGTTTTGCTGTCTAATAAACTGGATAGTGAGAGTAGCTTAACTTATGCTGCAACTTGCATCCCACTATATTTTACTTTCATTGTTCTAATATTTTTGGCATTTGGCTCCAAAGGTGGAAATCATTGTAAGTAAAAACTCACATTAATTTTTATCATTTAATATAGATGAACTTTAAAAATCAATGAAAACTTTTTACATGAACTTTTGTTTGAATGAATTTTTATCTGTACATGTTTATATAATTTGTTATATAATTTTTCTATTAATTTTGTTTTCTGTGTAATCTTACAAAATTGTTTGTTTGAACCATAGGGTGGTTTGGAATAAGGAAAGACTTTTGTCAATTTCTCTTAAGTATTTGTCCTATTCTTCAGGAGTATGGTAACATATCATATAGTTTGCACAGCAATGAACCTGAAGAAAGTGAACCTCCAGTGCAACATGAAACATTTAGAAAACCAGTCTATTCTCATTCTAAAAAAAACATTTCTCAATCTGAACTCAGGGTTGTTGTGCCAGCACTTTCAATTGAAACTCCTGACTGAAGCTGTATTAAATATTCTCTTATATAAATTAACATTTTTAGATAGGTACATATTGATATTAAAAATTGTGTAAATATGTATAATTTTAAATTATTTTAAACCACATCGTTTTCATTTAATATATATTTTCTTTTATAATCTCTGCAGTGTAGACATTTTAAAAAAAATGGATTCCGTCATTCTGTGATTATGTATATTCTTGATGTTGGTGCATTGTTAATTTAGTGATATACATTTACTTGAATTTTCAAAGCTGTGATATTTCTTGAATTTTTGTGTTAGTATTTTGAGAATCTCCAACTTTAGGGAATATAAAGTCAATCTACATTATTTATTATTAAAGAGTTAATAAATTTGCTTTCAAAAGACCTTGACTATTTGTAAATAGCTCAATTAAACTCACTTACTTATAATTCTTTGCATTCTAATTAATTACCATAAACTTTCTTTTCTAAAAAAAAAAGTAAAAGAATAATTTAATCTCTCAGTTTATAGTTTCTTTTAGAGTAATTTTTCCTACTATTTAATATTCTTTTATTATTTTTTATACAATCCTGTTTGCTAAAGTAAGTTTTAATAAATTTAATTTGAAATGATGTACATTTGTTTTTGTACATACTCATATACAGCATTATGTTATCAGTTGGAGGTTATCAATGATCACAAATTGTTACATTGAATCATTCATGTCACAAAGCATTATAAACTGGATATTCAACATGCATAAATCATGAAATTTTTTTAATTAGAATAACTTTTCTTGAACTATTTAACATTGTATACTTCTTATTCTTATAATTGTTTTGCACTTGTTTGATGCACCATTGTTAATTTTCTTTTATAAAGATGTAAATTATATTTAATTTTTTTAATAATTCTTAATATGTTTTGTCTGCATAATTTCTCTACTTATGCTTAAAAAAATTATTATGGTTATTTAAAATGGTTATTAAAATTATTGTGGTTATTTTATAACTAACAGTTGGTGTACTGTTTAACAAATAAACTTGCAATGAAAAGCATTGAAAGATTGAAAGTTTTATACATGTCTTGTTTATGATTTTCTTCTTCACATTAGCTTTACACAATTTTGTTATCGATTTCAGTAACCCAAAGCTGTAGAGAATATTTTACTTACAAATAATAGGTTATCTATCTATCTTGATTAATCTCCATGGATGGAATAGTGAGTGATTTATGTATTAATTGGATATTGAACTCAATTATAAATTAGGTAAAAATAATCAATAAGAAAGGGATTTTGACTATATTGCATGTATAGCTGCTATCTTTCATTTGGTTGTTTGGAAAAAGTTGGCAAAGATCAGATCTAATGGTAGATATTATGTAATTGTTTAAATCCCACTTATTTTTTAATTTTTGTTTTGTTTCCTTTGCATACTTGATATTAAAGTTTAGAAACCTCCTGGGTTTTCAAAATAGAGTATTAAAAATACTTTTAACATTAATAGGATCTTTTAACTAAAAATCAATGAACACCTGCACCTCCTTGTTTACAAACATTTGAAATACTTTAGCATCTCTTGAAGATACAATGGAGCAGAATTTTTTACAGTACAACATTACACCACACTACCTTTAAAACAATTATCTCTCAACTGATATTTAAATAACTTATGTCAAATCTGCTAGGTGCTTTTCAGTGTTGTGAAATTTTTTTTATTTCATGTCATTTAAATGTGTTTGTTCGCCATGAAAGAAATTTTAATAAGTTGGTTGAACTCTATTACGTTATTTTTTTATTTGTTCTTGTGAATTTAGGGCATTCAAATTCTTATTAAATTCAAAAATTCATTCACTATGTAATGAATTTTTTTAGTAATATTTATTGACTTTATTAAATTTATATCTAAGATAAATAATTTTTTCTGCATGGATATATTATGATTTTTTTTTTCGGTTTTATCTTTACTATTAATGTAATCATGACTATTTATTCTTGATTTGCTCTTACAAATGTAATGGAAAATCGAAATTTATGATTTTTACTTTGTATATGTGTATTTGTAATATGAGGTCTGAGGATGCTGCAAAGTAGTTGAAAGTCAGGTGCAAGATGAATGAATACACTTCAACATAATATATTTTCTCCTCTGTTTTATCATTTGTATAAATTTCGTGAATGCTTTTTGTGCTGGATGTTCTTTTGCTTGTTATTGCATGAGGCAGAGATAAATGATATAACTTACTTTACATATGATGTATTTATAATTTTTTTCTCATTTCTTAATTGATCATTCCCATGTGCATCATTTTTTAATTACTATTTCTTCAAGCTTTTTATACATTAAAAATGCTTGCTAAAACTAAATCTGTTTTTAAATAAAATAAGCTTTCTACTTAGATAAGGAATTTGTTTTTGATGTGTACTTTGTTTATTGTAGTGCAGTATTATTTTTGAGGAATATTTTTTTCTTGGTGTCTTTTTCTTTGGAGGGTGTGGTGAAAATGCGAGTATTCAACTCATTTCTTTATATTCCATTGGTGTTTTGATTCTTTCTAATCTTTTAGATTTTGACAAGTTCTTTACTTTTGATATAACAGTTCTGCTTCATTACCTTTTGATAATGTTCTGATTCTTTTTTTTTTTTTTTTAAATTTGGCAAGTTTTAGATTTTGTATTGCATATATGAATAAAGTCTGTTTTGATTTAATTTGCTTGGTATGTAAGTTTAGTTATGGAATAACAAAGGCAACCAAATCTAACACCTAAGACTGTAATTCCCAATTCTTGTGCTTCAGATATTTGGTAGGTGTTTATACAAGTATTCTTTTCTGTGAGTTATTGTAGGGTGATCTTAAAAGATGTTCGTGTAATCTGTGCTACTTATCCTTGATTCCTCTTGCCTTAATTGTATTAGGCAGATATAAACAAATTTGTAACCATTACATTTTATTTTTTTATTTGTTTCTAAAACTGTTGCTGAATCCTTTATTTTAAGTATAGATAAGATTTCCATTCAGTGTTTGCTGAAAGGTTATACTGTGTTCCATTGGGAAAAAGTCTAAGCTTTGTTTGCTCATTCTTATATCTCAACAGCAACTCTTATTAATTCCTAGCATGCTGATATTTGGTAGGTGTACTCCTTTTTTTGAAAATTGTTTTCTTTTACTCAATATTGTTCCAAGCTTGTAACTAAATTTTCCTATTCTTTACCATACCATCTGTCTACCACTTCTTTTGAAAAAACCTTTTTCTTTTTATTCAACATTGTTTCAAGTTTGTAGTCAAATTTTAATCTGTCTATGTATACTTAAAAAACGATAGAGTGTTTTAACTCAAGTAATGCCACTGTTCATGATTTTAAAATACAAACTTGTCTTTTGCACATTTATTCCCCATATTATTATAAAAAACTCCTTTGAATTTTGTTTAATGCAATATTCTAAGAACTCATTGCTTGACTGTCTTTGATAAAATAGCAGTATATAAGATTGGATTTTTTTGTCAGTTTTTTTTACAAAATTATTATGACCTCATTTCAAGTTATATCTTGTTATGGATAATTTGGATATGTTAGTTATTTTGTATGGTGCAGCTTAGCATCAGTAGAAATAATATGAAAAAAGTGAGACATTTATCATTTTCTTTTTTTTTTTAATATATAAGTCATTGGAAATATTTTGTTAGTCATTTTATTATTTATAATTTATTTTTACTTTATTTAAAGCAAAAAAGAATAAACCATTACTTATTGATGTATCAAATAAAAAACTGAATATCATATGAAAGTACAAAGTTTAAGCAATTTAAATATGTGTTATATAAGAGATGTTATAATTATTCAAAGTCTTCTTCATCTACTGCTGGTGTTTTAAAATGCTATTTATGGGCCCTTATTTGTAGCTTTTCTGAAACTACCAAAGATTAAGAGTGAGAATGTTATTAGTTTTGGTTTCAAAAGCCAGTTAAATATCTTAAATATGCACTTTAAATTGTCATAGACTAAATTTACTACAGAAATTCTTTTAAGAAATCTTAATTTAAATCTAAATTTTATTTATTATTTTAAACAGTTATTTAGCATTCTAGACCTATAATATATAAATGTATTATTTAGGATGTTCCTAAATGAGGTTTCATGAAATTTTTTCATAAACTGTTGTATTTTAAGTCCTGTTGAAGGAAAGTGTAATCTTTTACACTCTATGACCTCTTATAACACACAGCTAATTTTTATAGAATATTTGTTTTCATGTATACAAAAATATTTCAATTGTATCTAAAAAAAAATATAGGAACTGTTGCACACTTTCATATGTTTATTATTTTTCTGCTTTGTGGAAGTATTAATTTACCTCAATTTTTATTTCATGTAAATATCTATATATTTTCCCCATCTTTGATGATTGTAAAATAGTTCATCTTTTGAAGCATATTAGTCGAATATATGTAATTAGAATATGTTTTTCCATTAGTATTTTTAAATAACATAAATGTATTATGCAATTCAACATAAGGTAATGATGTATAAGGAAGTGATAAATATATATTTGCACGTTAAAGAAATACTTAAATGTTACTACAAGCAAAATACAGCCAAACTAAAATTTTAAATGTATATGGAGAGAGAAGTCTGCCTTTAAGATACATTTCATAAAAACCATGGCCTTAATAATTACAATTAAATTCTCATACAATATCTTTGGAATTAAATGTTTTCTATATAAATTATTTTACTTAAACTTTTATATTGACACATTTCATATTACGGTAATGCATTAATTTTTGTCATTTTTAAAATTTCATTGTCAAATATTTTTTTTCTGCTTCAATGTTTTCATTCCTGTAATCATCAATACCTTTGTCAATATCTGAAAAGTCCTCTAAATCTCTATTTGAGAGAAAACAGTATTGGTTATTAGTGCAATTTTCCCAGTTAGTTTCCTTTCACTAAAATATATTAGTAATGATATAATATTTTTGTTTCTGTTGTATCAATAAAAAGCAGAGCAAGTGAATTACATATATTGTGGATTCCATTCATGATAAAGTTATTTTTAGAAAAAAATATATATTTTCAAAACTATGCAAAGATATGTTGTATAGGGGAAGCAAATTATTCACTTCTATTTAAATACAGTTTCTCCTCACTTAAATGAAACTTTGATACTTTTGTATTTTAATTTAAGAAAAATAAAATTGCCATAATTGCTGCTATTTTTATCTCTTCCAGCTAGTCTATTACTGTATATTATTTTATATGCAAAGGTTTAAAAATGCTACTACTGCGTTTTCTTATGATTTTTCTTGTTTAATCTAATTAAAATAACAAATATTATTCTATACAATTTTATTTTTTTAACGTACGACATTCAACAACCTTATTTGATGTTTTTCATGAAAAATTTTGTTATTGCTCTTAATAACAAGATTTTTAATGTTTACATTCTCAACTAACTGGTTAAGTTTTCGGTCTTTCAAAATCCTTTGATTCTCTTCCTAAATTTATTGTTTATTTTGTCTTGTACAGAAAATGAATTGAGAGTTTCGATAAAGCCTGTATTTTTGTAATTTAAGCTGCAGAATAACTATAAATCTTTATTAAATAGTTAAGTTATTTTATATCCAGAATGTTTTTATTAAAATGCATAGTTAATCAAAGTTCAAATTACATGCTTGGTAATTCATTTATTAATATATGAGGCATATTTACATCTAATCATTAGAATTTCATCACCTTTATAAAACAGCTCATATAATTCCTTATTTTCAGTTTTTAAGTTGTGAAATTCTGCATAAACATATTTCTTTAATTTTTTGTGTTGTTACAGATTTGTGGTGACAAGGCATATAAATTTGAGGAATATACTTTTTAAAATACAATCTAGAGATTATATATGGATTTATTTAGGAAATTTTCAAAGCTACAACAGTTTTTAAATTTTTATAAAACATTATTTCCAAAATCTATTTTTTTATTATAATAATTGTGTTTAAATTGATTTTATTTTATATATGTGGGTCTCAGCAAAAATATGACTTAATTGATTAATGACTACCTTTTGAAAACATCACAAGATTTTACATTCTTATTGCATTAATTCTTTATCCAGAAAATATATTTACAAAAGCAAATTTATTTTTGAGACATATACAGTCTGCAATGTACAGCATATATTTAGTAGTTTAATTAATTTTTTTGACACTACATTTTCTTTGTAGTCATTTGATCTTTTTGGCCTTAAATTACCATTGCAATTTGTTTTTTTTTTTTTAATCAATAGCAAATTGCATGTTAATTTCACTTCATAGAATTAAAAAAAGTTATTTGAAACATGCTTATTGACAACATTTGGAATAATTAAAAGTTCCATAATTGAACATTCTATTTTTATGATTATTTATAATATTGAATTTTGCACATTGATGATATTAGACTACTGAAATCATACATTTTCATAACTATTCAAATAAAATAGTGCTCCCATTATATAATATGAAAAAAAAAAATTTAATTCATTACATGTATGAAATAAATTATGCATGAAATCTGATTTGATAATGTGCATTTCGGCTTTCATTCTATTCAAGTATTGTAGATTATAAGCATTAAAGCTGATTTATAAGTTTTCATTTGTTTAATGTTTAGAATTAGCTATTCATTTTAGGTTTGACTTAAATATAGCATATGCATTTTATATTTAGTTATAATAATTGTCACATTAAAAGAACACACAGACTGTTAACTGTCTGTATATTTTATCGTTAAATTTTATATTGGTTGAACCATATTGTTTTTATATAAAGTATACTTCCAGGTTTTTGTGTTTTCTCTTTAATAATGATACATCTTAATGCTATACAAAGTGCAGAAGTGTTTTAAAATTCTTTCATTTCTTCTTATAAGGTTCATTAATTTTATCAGCATGTTCCAAATTTATCATCATGAATACTGAAAGTATATGCTTTTAATACAAGCATAATAATTTAGTTCTAAGTATTGATGCTTTATTATTTTGAAAAATAATTATTTATACTTACTTTATGTACAAATTTTTAAACTAAGAGATATATACTTATGTAAATAAATGGCATCTTTCAAATGAATGTCTGCAAACCTAGTAAAAATATGTGTAATGGTAGCTGTAAAATTTTTAAATTTAAACAAATCTTTTCATTTAAGAAGAAATTCAAAATTTAGTAATGTGTCAATACTTGTATCATTTAGTACTGTTGATTTTCTTAATGGTAATATAAATTTGAACTATTTTGAATTTCTTAAACTGCAGTAAAAAATTGCCTGTTAAGCACTTCCAGTTAGTCATTTTTTATTAGTATTGCATATTCTTTTCATCAATTTGTTAATTGCAATTAATTAAAATTATTCCTTATATACTTTTTACCCTCCTTAATATTAAATGTCTGTATATATCTGGGGTAATTCTGCTGTGAAATTTCTGAAAATTTATTAGATGTTCATTCTAAAAATACAAACATCTTTTCTAAAAAAAATTTATTTGTCTGTTTCTGAAATAAGTATGTTTAAAAAAATTCATGATTTCTGTAGACAATGATAAAATTTATTATATTAAGTGAATCATATGATGCTTTCTTTGAAATGTATCACAATTTTGCTAGAGGTTATTTCATGTGCAGTGTCCAAAATTTGGACATGTAGTTCAGTGGTACCCAGTACACTCCTGATATATAAATAAATTTCATACTTTCATTCATGATTAAACTTACAACTATTTTTGTATTATCTCTAACTATCTGTAATTATTAGATTTAGATGTAATATAAATAACTGAATAGTGTTTGCATCTATTAAATGTTTTTAAACAGAATTTTTAATAAATGTTTTAAAAAGTTTGTTTTTATATTGTGTTATGTTCTATTTTTTATTTGAAATGGAATTAAATTATAGGCTTAAATTCAGAGATGTGTTGGTTGATTATATATTATCAGGTAATCCTTGAACAATTTTTTCATTATACATACTCTTATATAACTGAATGTTCCAAGAAGATAAAAAGGTAGTTGCTTCATTGCTGTTCTTATATTCATAGTAGAAGATCAAAATATCTTAAATTAATTTCTTCTTTTTGCCATTTCAAACAACAAGTCTTGTTTTAAACAACCAGTCTAGTTTCTAAATTTAAACTAATGAACTAACATTTTATTCAAGTGCACATACAAAAGATATTGCATATGAGTGATAATATGTTTTTATTTAGCTCAGAAATTTCAGTAATTGAATTTTGTATTACTTGATTAGTAGTTTTTGCTTTTTAAAGTTATCATTTAATAATTGGTATTTTGAACAAGTTGAAGTAGAAGCAGGAAAAAAGTAGATACAGGAAAAGGCATTTTTATATGAATTAAAAAAAGCAATTAGTGGAAAATACTATATTAGTACACTACCATCCTGATGCAGTTATGTAGACACATACTAATGCTTTTTCTGATGGATTGTCGGAGCTTCTTGCTCAAAAAGAGACTGATGACCTTTGACATATATGGTCTATTCGGTAAATAATACCACAGAAGTTGAAAAGAAATATTCCAATAAAGATGAACATTAGATTGCGACGACTTTTACTGGGAATTAAATTCACGATTCAAGGTGAATGTTAATCATTACTATAAATAAATAAATACAAAAAGTTTCGAACCTAATAACACAATTACAGAAAGAATTTTCGATGTTTATTATTATTCTGACTACAGATGAGTAAATATTGTTAATCTAATATGTTCATTTCGATGTTCTAAGAAGATAAAATATGAGAGATCGAAAATCAATGCCATTAATAGATAGTTATATTTATAGTGGAATAAACTGTATAGAATTATGAAGGAGAGGGAGACAAGATAAATTTATCTATAATTCCAAATATTATGCTTATGAGCATTGTAAAATTTCATGACCTGATGAAACACTTTAAAGTTGAGGGAACTGTATTTGTTTTATTTATGAAACGATATGTTAGATGCATATTTTCATGTGTCTGTATGCTTAGTTAATAAAGTCCCTGAAGGTTAGTAACAGTGTCAGTTGGACCCCATTAAACCAGAAAAGAGATCGTTCTTCATTATTCATCTAGACCATTTAATGAAAGCTCGATATATTTATTATCTTCTCGTAATCATCGATAACTTTACAAAAGTTGTATGACTCATACTTGTGAAAAGCACATTATGTCAGGAAACATTGACTATTTGGAATACGTGACATATATATTAATGATGGAGGATCAAGCTTTATATACTAAAATTTGAAGAATATTCTCAAAATAATGGAATAGCTTGAAATATCTAATAATGGAAAGCGGAATTTGATGAAACATATTTAAGCAAACTGAATAGTAGAAAGGATAAACTACTCAATAATTCCTACGATTTTGAAATTCTTAGAAAATAGTCAACACAAAGACTGGAACAGAAGAGTTAAGGAAGTGTAAACTTGAATAATAAACAACCTGTTAGAGAAGTTGTACGGATGCACACCAAGATTTCTTGATGGTATCTTGCGGATGGATGGTTGATACTTGGACAGATCCAGAAAAGATACAAATATCAACGAGAGGTCAAATAGGAGAGCAATATAAAAAATGAAACAAGTCTGTTGATTTGAAAAATGCAGTTCTATCATGACATAAATATGATATTTTGTATGAATGAATACTACTACACCAGTAACTAATGGACAAACAGCGAAAATGCAGTCTAAATATCTCCCATTGATCTTTACTACTTCATAATACTTATAGAGTGACGCAGATACGGGATAAAAAGAAAAGTAATTTTTCATACTAATTCAGCACATCTGAGTTAGCTGAAACCTTGGAGATCCTCTGAGAATTCTGATGATGAACTATGCGAAAGCTCAGTTGATATGATGCGTCAGATCCTGAACCGAGGAGGCTGTTGAGCGTATTTAATAAACTATTTTCTTTGAACTCATTCATTTTTCTTTTGAATTGAATATTATTGTTTACATTGTTTCTTAAATATTGAATTTGTGTACTTTGAGTTCACATTGAATGGTCGTGTGATTTAACAATTGAATTATAATTAGTTATCTCTTATGTCTCGTCATTTCTATTTATTATGAAAGCAGGTGGCTTGTAGTTATTCTGTGTATAATTTTAACAGTTTTGCGATATTGTGGATTGAAAGGCTCGATTTGAGCAGTATTGCCATTCTCAAAATTGTATTAAAAATTCACCCCCTTTTTTTTTTAAAAATTCATCTTGTACATTGTTTCTCACCCAAATTTTCACCGCTAACGTGCCTCATAAAATCGTGTGTTATGAATTTAAATTTCCTACTGTTTGCAGGTTTAGATATATCTACAGGAAGAAAGGATTGTATAGTTCTTAATAATCTGATACAGGCACAATTTATGAATTTGTTTCATAATCTTTATTAAAGCGTAGTAATTTTTTCTGAAAAAATCATTGTCTTCAAATAATGAGTGAATGTAAAAAGGAGCAAGGAGTTTATACAGTGACAAATAAACATTAGTAGCACTAAATATCGTTATTGGAGATATTTGTACATCTTGAAGCAATGGTTTCCAGAATCAGATACAACTACATGTCCATCTGGTGTAAGTGCAAGTCCTTGTGGGCCATAAAGTGGATCTCCGAAGGTGTTAATGAAGGATAGGAATGATCCGTTCATGTCAAAAACCTAAAATAAGAAAAAGCATTTCTGAACTTATATGCTAGAGAAGATTGTTTTTGAATTATAATTAATTACTTTTTGCTGTAGAAGTCCATTAAATAATAATTAAACCTTTACTTATTTTTCTCTTTCGTATTAGAATTATTACAATTTATTGTTTAACTGAGCTGTTTGTTTAACGATTAAATCAATTTCTGTAATTAATTTTCTTCATGGTATAAAAAATTAAATTACGGGCGTGCAAATAAAAAAATCGCTTTGTATTATAGCATGTATGTATATATATATATATATCGTGATTTTCTGCTTATAATTTGCGAATTATATTGAAAATCCTTAGAATTTCTTTTTATAGGTCGCTCGTAAATCTATTATGTTTTTTTCGGAAATTAATTAACAATAATACTGGATAATTTTTTTAACTGTGTATGAATATTTAATTGCAATAAAATTAATCAATTTCTCCGTGGGTTTTTTTCTTTCTTTTTTGCAAAAAATTAATTAAACATACTTTCTACGAGCTTACTAGATTATCTATCCATGAAATATGTTTTATTAATACTACTTTGTCCAAAAGTAAGACTTTTCAATTTAAAATTCCCGGGGTTAATGGAATTTCAATTTTTTTTCCTTCTTTTTTTCGGTTGCTGGCACTGTCCTTGACATCTGTGGAAAATTTGACGTCAAACTATTCATTAGTGTTTGAGTTACGCGTGGCTTTGTGAGACTCTAAAACTGATTCCGGCGATATTTGAAATGTCTGAATTAATTGAGCAAAGAACTTGTATTAAATTTTGTTTGCGGATACGTATAGAATGTTGCAGAAGATATTCGGTGAGTATTCCTATATCGGAAAGAAATGTTTGTAAGTGGTATAAACAGTTCAAAGAAGGCAGAGAACGCGTTGAAAATAAAGAGCCCTCTGGTCGACCCTCAACCTCAACTGACGAAGCTCACGTCCAAAAAATTGAAGATTTGGTGCTTGCAAACCGTCGATTTACAATTGGAGACCGTGCTGATGATGTTAGAATTTCAAAAGGATCGGTCAATTCCATTCTGGGCCTCAAACGCGTCAAAAAAAAAAAAATCTCGATGGGTACCGAAAACATTGAATGCGCCTGCTTACACTGCATTGATTTTTCGTGATTTTTCGCCAAAATGAAACCCACATCGTTCCACAATCACCGTATTCACACCGTGCGACTTCTAGCTATTCCCTAAACTCAAAAGACCACACCGGGGACACCGTTTTGAGTCGATTGAAGAGATTCAACGTGAATCGCCGCGCGCTTTGAAGGTCATCCCTGCCGATGACTTTTTAGCATGCATTGAGGATTGGAAAAAGTTGGCATAAGTGCATTTGTCCGGCGGGGATTACTTTGAAGACGATGAAATAAATTTGGAAAAATAAATACGGAGTTTTTGAAAAAAAAAAAATAATTGGTCTTACTTTTTGGGCACAGTAGTATATCGCATAAATTAACAGTAAAAACGTTTTTTTAACGGTGTTTACTTGTTATTTTTTTTAAGAAACTGTTAGAAATTTTTGATGCACGATGTACTGAAAAAGTGCATCGAAATGGAGTAATGAAAACCAAATGCCTTCGACGGAGATTTTATATTGAAGATTTTAGATGTTGTTTAAATATTGTTTAAAAATTTAATAATTTCGTTCAACTTTTTCTCTATATTGAACATTAATACATAAAAACTATACAGGATTTCACGAAATTTGATTTCAGCTAGTCTCATTAGAAGATCCTTCTTTAAAATGTTAGATTTCAGTGTATTGTTATGTTTTACTTAAGGAAATTTATTACTGTTCTACCAGCTATTCAGTTCAAAGATATTTGTCCGATTTAAAGGCGAAAACGGACGAATCGATTACTTCTTAGGGTGTTTGTAAGACATAACGCGGCACAAAACAATTTTGAAAGAAAAAATGTTTAATAATGTGGAATTTTTTTCACTGTAACTTTTCTTTTGTTATTATGCAATCCAAAATTTTAATTATTAAAAATGACAATTATTTTTATTGTCATTAAAGCCAATTGCTTGCAAATTTTCCCGCAATAGCTGGACAGATTATACTAGTAAAAGCACCTGCAATCTTTAAGTATTATCGAGAATTGCAAATAATACAAATATCATACTGGGACCTAGCTATTCGTTTTAACTGGTTATGCTTAACTAGAAATCGAGTCGACAAAATAATCTATTCTTCTACTGAGAAATATTTTAAAGCTTTTGAAATTTACTATAATTAAAACATTTAATTTTTTTTTTTTTTTTTTATTATTTGTAAACTTTTTCATCTGAATTAGGGTTTTTATTAGTCCCCCTCATGGAGATGATGGGACATATCCCATAATTTGTGAATAATTAATTGCAGAATGATGCCGTATCCACTTACTGTCCGAACAAATTTTGCAGGGAATGTTAGCAAGTTACCATATCAGACGGATTTGAAGACAGCGGTGTAATAAAGGAGAAAGATAATTTTGGAGGGGTTTTAACTACAATAAAAATATTGACTTTTTAATAGATAAAATTTTAAATTACGAAATATCAATCGAAAAATTAAATGGAAAAAAATTTCACAACAACTACTAAACGTTTTTCTTTCAAAATTGCATTGCTGCGCGTATGTCTGATTAACACCTTTAACAAGTAATCGCTTCGTTCTTTTTCATATTTAAACCGAATGTTTATCTTTCCACTGAATAACTGGTAGAACAGTAAATAAGTCAGGTTCGACTTGAAAGATGATTGCCATTGCCCAAAAGGAGGCTGGATATTTTTTGACTACCACAATCTGGAACGGACACTTCCGAGTGTTACACAGTCAAACCACTCTCAAACACATTGGAGATATTTTCGGCCTTCAGTCTTATCGTGTCTATCCCTTGCGTAGACACGGGAACTTTCGGTTCGGCAATGCGTTGACCACTTGACTCGTGGCCCATTGATCTCGTGTTCTTGATGGCTATGGCTAGCGCTTTGGCGCTCGGTACCACATGTTTCGGGTTCGAATTCCGGCTGTACCATGAATGGATTTAGTGGTTCGGAATCCACTTTAAGCCTTAGGTGCCGGTCTCACATGACCGTAGAGCGTCACAGAGCGCAATCAGACTTGTCACTCACACCATTCTCAAACTGTAAAGGGGCAACTCAGCTCTAGGCACAGTGATGTGGTGTGGTGTAGTAATAGCAGATCTCGTGTTCTTGACTCGTGGCCCATTAAGTTATTGACTTTGAGGCCTATTGGTCTCGTATATTCTTACTAAAGAAATATGTAGCATTTCCTCTTTATTGAAATTTTAATGATAAATGCGTTTCCTAGAATGAAGAATTATAATAAAGTTTTAAATTTAGAGCAGGTAATTCATTACTTGATTTTGATAAATTATTGGATTACTTACTTGAATTCTGCAATTTCCCCAGTCTGCGACGATTATGTTATCCTGGCTATCGATGGCTACACCTGTCGGTGCATTGAACTGGCCATTGCCCTCGCCATTCGATCCAAAAGATGACAAAAACCCTCCTTCGGCATCGAAAATCTTGAAAACAATTAGAATAGGTTATACTCCAGAATGGTAAGAGGCGTAATCCAAATATTTTTAAACTGTTTCCTACATTTCTTTAAAATGTTTATTATTTCATGCATTACTCTCTATACTGAACATAAAAAATAATTATTAAAATATTTATTATTTCATACATTCCTCTTTATGCTGACCATAAAGTATTCTACAATTGTATTGAACAATTTTTTTTTTCTTGTATTTCACATTACAGTAATACCATTTTATATATAGTATTCTAAAATTTTACACCCCCTAAAGTATTCTGCAATTATTTTGAGACACATTTGCCACACAAAAATTCTAAAACGGAACATTTTCTATAGAGGACATTTAGGTTTTTTATAATTAAAATTACTATTATTAATAAAATGAACAAAAATTTGGTAATAAATTATTCATTACAGAATCTCTCAACAAGAAAAATACAAATCTTATGGTTTAGCTGCACTGATAACGGTATCTATGGGGTGCAGTTAGGAATATGAAAATAGCGTAAAGTAATACTTCAACTGTCAATGTTGTTGGATTATTTGAACAAATCGTAAATATTTGATAAAAATAATAAGAAAATATATTAAATATATTTAGTTTTAATAATTAATGCCCGTAATAATAATGAATAATTATACACGGAATGCATGAAATCACTTCATTAGTAAATCACTATTAACGCTCAGAGACCACAAATGTGGACGTTATGGTTTTTCGTGCAATTTCATTATTTTTTTTATTTTTATTTATTTATATTTTTTTGCTTTCTGAATTCTTATCAATATAAAATGAATGAATCGTAATAAAATAAAAATTAAGTAATTTTTTCCCTCACTATAAAAAAAAAATCGTCCTTTGAGAGGTTAATTTTAATTTTTAACGATTTTTGTCTTATTTTCGATAATTCCGGTGTCAAGTATCTTGGTCCATCTATTCTATTTAAAGTGCTGACCACAAAAAAATGCCGCAACCACTCTTTTTTAAAACATATACCATAACTTTCCATTGGTTTGTCTTTGCAAAAAGAAGATGATTGGTTTCAGCAGCAAAGATTTGTTTTAAAATGCAAATAAATGTTATATAAAAAGCAGTCATTGTTAGAATCCATGTAATTTCACTCACCTTGACGCAGTGACTATGGAAATCCGATACAACTATTTGATTCTTGCTGTTGATAGCGGCATAGTGGGGGCCCGTAAAGCGCCCCGGTTCTGAAGGGCGGCTGCCAAATTTATACAAAATTTTCCCGTTTTCTTGAAATACAAGGACATTGTTTCCTAGAACAAAAATAAGTGCATTACAAAGAGTTAAAAAAATTAAGTAAAATTAAAAGAAATAATCAAATGTTAACCTTACCCCTCTTCTTTATCCTATAGAAATGTAGGAAATTGTGATTCAAAAATCAAAATTACAAATGTGACAGGGACAAAAGAAAACTACCATTAAAAATCACAGTTATAAAATCACTATGAGAGCTATTCGCAGGGCGCCATTAACAACAATAAATAAAAAAATACTGTGACATCATTCTAATAAATTTTCCTTACAATATTTTTTTTTTTTCTGACAGAGATACCAACTTATTACTTATTTTAATTATTAGTTATTTTTTATTTAAAAAAATGAACTGTAGTACTTGTTACAAATTTTTTTCTTTATTTTTAGATCGTATATTTAAAGTAATATATGCATTTAATTAAGTTCTTCTTCTTATTCATTGGTGCAGTAGCCCATGGTGGGCCAAGGCCAACTACGTGCTGGTAGATATCGAGACAGAAGATATCTTTTTACAGGGTAGGATTGTCAACCCTACTCCCAACGGTCGTATTAGACCGGGACCTACGGTTTAAAGTAGATTCCGAACCACTACAAGCATCTACGGTACCACCGGGACTCAACCCCGAAACCTGTGCCACCGAACGGCAGACCGCTAGTCATTCGGCCATCATTGATTAATCAGATCACTGATTTTTTAAATTTATTTATCCTTGTAGCATTAACACAAGAAAAATTATGATAAGAATTTAAAATTTAAAATAATCCATAAAATCTATTGCTACATATTAAAAAACAAATGTATGTCTTCATTGTGAAAATATATTAGTAATTTTTAATTTATTTTCAGAAATTTGTTGATTTTTTATATGCTCTATAGCATAATTTCCGAATAAGAAAGCTTATTAGATAATATTGTATGCATGGGTTTCAAATTCCAGGAGTTAAAACTCTGTTATCATCATTTTTAATTATTAATTGAAAAAAGTCTATCCGCTAACGAACCATGAAAAGTAACTTTAAAAAAGGTCATTATTGGAAATTAATGGATAATTATATTTAAAAATTTATTAACTGGACAATATGATTGAACAAAGATGCAACCTTAATCATATTGAGTTTTGGGATACTTAAGGGATTTTTTTTCGGATAACCTTTAAAAATTCTGAAGTATCGCCATATATGTAAACGTAAGTAATTCTTACCTTTGTTATCTACAACGATAATATGACCATTCCTGTCAACAGCAACACCTTTGGGTCCTAAAAGTTTGCCGATTCCAATACGGGATAGATACTTTCCATGGGAATCATAGATGCTAACCCATTTGTTCTCGTAATCAGCAACAGCATAGTTTCCATTTGGCAGAACTGTTACACCAGTGGGTCGTTGCATCTGACCAGGCGATCTGCCCCTCAACCCAAACCGCAGCCGAAATTCTCCAGTTACGGCATCGAAAACTTGGACACACTGATTATTGCTGTCAGCAATTATGATTCTTCCATCTTTTGTGCAGCAAACTCCTTGAGGATTGCTGAATTCACCCCTTGCACGACCTGAAAATTAATGATACATTTAACGAAAATATTTCTCTGAAAACATTCATTTGTTCATAGCACACAATTTCAAAAGACATATACTAACAAAACATATGTAGAATATGTTATACATTTTTTTATTATTTTCTAAAATTTTTATTATTTTTTAATTAAATTTTTATTATTTATTATTTTTATTGTATGTTGTAAATATTTTTATTAAATTTTTATTATTTTTATTAAATTTCTATGATTTTTATTAATTTTTATTTATTATTATTATTTATTAATTTTTATTTTTTATTATTCTTTATTATTTTTATTAATTTTTGTTTTTATTATTATTATTATTTATATTTTCTATTTTAAATTTTTTTTAAATTTTTTTTTTTATTTTTTATTAAATTTTTTTTTTATTACTATTTTTATTGTTTTTATTATTAAAATTTTTATTAATTTATTTTTATTCGTAAAATTTTTTTATTATTGTAAAATTTTTTATTTATTTATTATTTTTATTTTTATTAAAAAATTTTAATGAAATTATTATTAATGAAAAAGATTATGAATTTTAATTTCTCATATGAACTTTATTAAGTTGATACGTTTTGTTGAGTTTGTGTGAGTTTTTGCTGTTGTTACTGTCAGTATAAAGAATTAGATGTTTGGGGATACATTTATTTTGAAAAGGAAAATAAAAAAAATCGGATAGTGGGTTTGATTGAAGAACTAATTTCAATAGATTATATTTAGTTTCAACACATTCAAATGTAACGATCGGTAGTATTTGCAAATAGTATCCTAAAAAATAAAAAGATTTATTTGGGCTTTCTTAAATGGTTAAAAATGAATTAGCTTCCTGTAACAGTAGCTATTAATTTATATGATTATTCTACTGATAATTAAAAAATTGCTCAATATTTTTATACTTTTCTAATTTTAAAAATTTTAAACGCGTTGTTTAAAGTTAAAATAGTTTATAAAAATGTTTCGAAGCACATATAACTGTTCAAAGTCATTGAACATTACAACATGTTGATAGAATTATTTCGCGACTAACTAAAACAAAAAGTATCTTCTCTACGGATCTGAAAATCAAGAATTAAACTTTCATTTCGATAGAAAAATTGAATATAAAATAAAACATCACGAATAAATTATTTATTTAGTATTGCATCAAAGAATAAGTATAAGATACCTATATAATATATCAACATATCAAAGAGGCAAGTATATCTGTACACATTGATATGTATCAAAAACAGCTTTTGAATAAAAGCGAATTTGCACATGTCCTTCAAGTCGCATTGTCATATAAACTTACATCTGTATGACTGTTACAATTTTTCACGTCATTTTTAACACTAGATAATGGATCAAAATTTTCTTTCATTGAAAATATTGAGCTTAGAAAGTGAAATCTTTCTGTGTGCAAAATTCAAACAAAAAACAAAAGATATCTTCCAGGAATTTTTTAATAAATTTTGTATGGTATTTATTGTCCATATGTTACTGGAAACGTATGAAAAGCAGGCATTGTAAGTATTTTATATTGTATACATTTTACATACTTTTCCTAGGCATTATATTGAATGACAAATGTTGTTATAAAATTATTTCCTTCCTTGTTGCAACAAGTAGGTTAATATTTATTTTCACTCGTTTTCCTCAATAAGAAAGTCGTATGCTTTATTTTGTATTTTTTCTTTGTCTTCTACGTCTTTTCAATAAAAGTCTTTTCATGGATTTATTTCTGATACATTTCCTAAACAACATTTATAATTCTATGTATTGTCTATGGAAAGCATATAAAATAATTAGGATATTTCACACTTTGCCCACAAACGCCAAGCATTCATACATTGTCCTAGCATTCAATACTATGCCAGCTTTTCATACATAATCGGTAACATACTATATACCAATGAATCTTCTAATTAAACCTTGCATTTTCTATCAGTAAATGCATCGTGTATTAATAATTGATTTGAAATAAAATAAGCACACAGATAAATCTTTATGTCTATTTTTCATATATGTATATTATTAAATTAATATGTTTATTGACCAAGCAGATATTTACATATCGTTAAAATGAATAAATATTTGATTAATATATTACACGTCATTAGCTTTTCAAAATCGAAATGGGAGTCCTAGGTTTTAGTTTTGTTTTGGAATTTTTTTCCTAATGAAGCTGGCAAACACTTAGACAGCTTGGTCTTGATGTCTTAAGGCAAGCGCTGCACAGACGTTACTCACTTTGCATTACCCAGGGGACGCGTGTAACTTGAAGATAAGCCACGGACGTGGAATAACAATGCCCCCGCAACGCTCTACGATCATATTAGACCGGGAGCTACGGTTTTAAGTGGATTCCGAACCACTACAAACATCCATGGCACTGCCCGGACTCGAACCCGAAATCTGTGGTACCGAGCGCCAGAGCGCTAGCCACTCGGCCATTCAGGCCCTGTTTTGGAAAATTAAGACTGAGAAAAAATTAAGAAGAGAAAATAAAATATCATTTAAAAGAAAATGAATAATTACCCCTGTTTCCTATTTTCATAATCAAATCGTCTTCTATGGCATTACTACGAAGTCTGGATCCGCTGGAACGATTACTCGATGATGACTTGCTAGTTCTCTGTCTCACGCCAGTTGTTCTTGGAATTTTGGAACTTACAGGTCTGTCACTCGAAGAGGATTCTTCTTCAATATAGGATTTAACTACAAAAGGACTTCCACCGATGTGTTGCCCTAGGAACTTGATGCTCAATTGGTATGTCCCTTCTTTAGGGACAGTGTACACCATATCATAGCTACCATTTTTTTGGTCCACTAGTTTAGGTTTGTAGGAAAAGTTCAGATCAGGGGAAACTAATTCGGCTTCAAAAACATCTCCTGCTCCCCTTACGATATCGCTTCTACGATCTTTTGCAGTCACGACTATCAAAGTTTGTTTATTGACTCTGCACAACTTGAGACCTTCTCCAGCAGCAGTGCTTTGATGGGCAACTGCACTAGTTGTCAAAACATTTCCCACATTCGAAATGCCAGATTTAGCAGTTTCAAAACCGTCGGAACGGAATGCAAGATAATCATTTTCTTCTGGCATTTTTTGGATTCGCATGGCCGCAAAGTCTTCTAGCTTCTCAACCATTTGTTTTGTCACTAGTATAATCTCAGTCTCGCTTCCGTAGCACAAAGCATTTTCAGTGAATTCTGAATTGGCCACTATATTGGATAAGCACATGTTTAAGAGGTTCTTTTGCTCTTCCAGAACAGTTCGCTTTTGTGTTGCCATTTTATCGAGTTCTTTTATCAGCTCATTCCTTCTTTGCTGGAGAGCTTCTTCCAAACTGTTGAAACAGTCATCGATCATTATTCGATTTTTCTCGTGGTTGTTGGCAAGGGAAAAAGCAACTTGGCTTACTGATTCAATGGCTTCTTTTAAAGTTGGTACGTGGTCGTAAGCCTTTTTCAATAACTCTCGCAGATTGCTTTTCTCATCTTTTACAGCTTCTGTCAAACGAGCTGTCATATGTCCAGCATGCTCTATATCGGTGCAAGTTACACAGATGGCTGTTTCGCACTCTTTGCAATAAAAACGCAGAGATTGGTTAATGTGCTTTGGGCAAGTTAATAAATTATTTTTCTTCTCACTATTTTGTCCGGAATGATTATTAACAGCGTTATCATCTTCGCTAAATAAAAAGTTATCTTCTACAGTCACAATTGAGTGCACACTCGTGTTAGGATCTTGTTCATGTTTAATGCAACATTGGTTGCACAAATGCTGGTTGCATTCCAAGCATTTATTTGATCCGCCATTTGACTTCGTCTGACAATTTGCGCAGACAGAAGCCTGTTCTAGAACATCCATTAAATTATTTATAAAAAAATTATTTTGGAGTCCCGAGACACCTTGCTTGGGAAGGATCGACTGCTGTCTGCAAACAGGGCAAGACAGAGTTAGGCTTGCAGGAGGGGCATACTGGAGAAGACAACGTTCACAAAACGTGTGGAGGCAAGGTAGCATCTATAATAAAAAAAGAAAGGAAAGTGTAAGAGGAATGGAATTTTGTTACCATCAAATAAGTACTTGAGCCTCATTTTTTGTACTCTTAGAGTATGAATTTTCTTTTCATATTTAAAATAATTAAGTTAACGGTATATAATCTCATAATTTTTTTTAGTTTTTACCAAAAATCTTCCATTGATACAAACTCAAACCAGAACTTTAAAATTTTTTGTTTTTCAATGTAAGAATATATGAGATGACACCACATAAAAAAAAAATGGCTAATATATAGTACAAGAATCGAAATTTAGAGGATTTATAGTTTTTTAAGCATAAAAATTGCATAATAAAATTATACGTTTTGGTCTCATAGAAAACTATATTTGCTTTAAAATGATTAAGACTGAAAAATATTTGATATCGCTTAAGGGTTTATTTTTATTTCTTTTACTCTCAGAATCGAGAGAAAATTAAGAAATTATTTCGTACTTTAACATAAAACGTGAAAAGATGTCCTGAAGAAAACCAAGAACATATGTAAAATATTATGATTTCTAGGATACTTCCATCAACTTCTTTTAAAAATAATAGATTCCTGCCAATAACGAATGCATACAATGTGATGAAAATATCAGGTCAGTTTAATGTTAATCTGAATTCCCACCAAATAATAAGATTCCCAAAATGTAAGCCAATCAAAAGCCTGCGTAATCAGATCAAGTGACATGCGATTTTAGTATCTGGCGAGTTATTTTTATTCATTTGTTTAATTTTAAAAGTAGCACGATCATTTTTAAATAGATAAAAAATTAATTATATTTATAAATGGTAAGCAAGATTCAGCAAGCCTCTTAATGAGTGGTATAGTAACAGGATAACGTAACATTGTGAACAATGCTAACAGGATAACGTAACATTGTGGAAAAAAAAATGATGTGCTTTCCTTTATTTTAGAACACTGGTACGCTTAGGATACTCCTCCAAGAGCGATGAATTACAAATCATTTAACACTACAAGCTAAGGAGGGCAAGGATTCAAGAACTTCTCATAAATTCTCACCCGAACAGCAAACAGAAAGAGTTCAATTTTCTTCAAAACTAATATTCTAGAAAATTTAAAAATAAATCAATAAAATAAAAAATAAAAAGACACTTTCTGTACCTTCTAGGTTCAAAATACTCCCCCATGTGCATGTAAATTTGAGTTAACTGAGCAAATTTGAGATTATTACAAAATTGATTCACCGAAAGATTTTGCCTATAATCCGCAAATTATATTCTAAAAGGCTTTAAAACTTCGAAGTGAGGATTATAGGCCGCTGTCTTAATATCTGTGGGCCTTTTTCACCAAAGCTTCACACAAACTAATTCTATAAAACAGTTTATTAAAAATTGATAAAAGTTTGTATGAGAGAAAAATAAATCAGCAAAAATCGTCTAATAAATCAACAATATTCTAAACAAACTATCGTCTAAACAGAAAGAAACATAACAGTTGTGGACGATGGAAGGTAGCCGAACTTTAGACAAATTGCAATGTTTTACCTGCATTTTAGTGGATGAAAAGAGATGTAGGTGAAGTTATAAATAAGAATTAAAAACGCTTTGCAGAAGACTATACAAATAATTAATGATACTGATAATTAATTAGTTAGTTATAATTAATTAGTGATTCTGATCAAGATTTCCAACTATCAAGTAAATATGAAGTTTACTAATCATCGCAAAAATGTTGTCTCTTTTATACATCATAATTTCTAAATGTATATTTTCTTTTCAGTTTTCACTAAATAACATTTCTATATAATTATCATATCATAAAGGTCCTATAAAACTGAAAATGTTTTATAGCATGGTTATGGCAAAAAGAACTTGATTTGTAAATGGGTTTGGTTCGTCGCTCTACGATCATTCTGTGCACACTTTGGGCTAACTAGACGAGACCTACAGTTTAACGTGGATTCCGAACCACTAATAAATATCCATCCCACCGCCAAGATTCGAATCTGAAGCCTGTGGTACCAAAGGCCAGAGAGCTAGCTAATTGGCCATCTGGTAAATGATAAACTAGGAATGAATAGTTTTAATATTTGGTCCGAATAGTCTATAATACACTCATGTCCATAAATTAAGGATAATGAAGTTCAGGCAAAGAAAGAGACAGAAGCAAAACAAATTTGACTTATTTGTAAAGTCTATTTATTAAACAAAAAGGTAAAGAGCAAAAAAGATGCTATATGTTTGACATAATTAATAAAAATTGCGATTTTTACTCCCTGAAGCAAATTTCAAAAAAGAACCTATTTACAAAAAACAGTATAACATAGTTAGTATGATGGTTAATATGGAGTATGTCTCCCGGACGATGCAATACAGGCCTTACAACGCCTAGGCATGCTGAGTATCAAATTATCAATCTGATCTTGGGGAATATTACACCACTCATCAAGCAATGCCCTCCGAAGTTCCGGTTGACAGGTGGGGGGGGTTGACGGGCTGCAATTCGTCGGCCAAGCATATCCCACACATGCTCTATTGGATTCAAGTCCGGTGAATATGCTGGCCAATCCATACGGGTGATATCCTCCAATTGAAGGCATTCGTCTACAATGTTTGCACGGTGAGGACGGGCGTTGTCATCCTTAAACAAAAATTCAGCACCCATGGAACCCCGAAACAAACGTATATGTTGTTCCAGAATGACATCCCGATAGATGTGGCCTGTCATCGTTACACTCTGAACATGCAGGTCAGTTCTGGAACCAAGAATAATTCCTCCCCAAACGAGCCATCTTGCACCACCGTAACGGTGTCGTTCAATGGTGTTCTCTTGGTGGTAACGGGTACCTGGCGCTCTCCATATGAAAGTCCGGCGAGAATCAGACTGCAAACTAAACCTGGACTCGTCGGAAAGCATCACACCAGACCACTGTTGCGGTGTCTACAATGCATGCTCTCTACTCCAGGTTAATCGCAGGCGACAGGGAGTTGCGGTAAGTGGAACACATCCGACAGGCCTACGAGCATATAGACCAATGTGGCCTAAGCGCCTGTACCCGGTCTGCCTTGAAACTGTCGTACCGGTAGCTGAAGAGAGCTGACGAGACAGGTCTGATGCTGTGCTCCGTCTGTTTCTTTTGGCAGTAACTGCTAAATACCGGTCCTCATTCGGCGTTGTAACTCGGGAGCGGCCTGTGCTGTAACATCTACTCACATTACCATCATCTTGAAATCGTTATCAAAGCCTGGAGATGACACTCTGGGCGATTCCAAGTTCCTCGGATACTTCCAGCAGGGTACGTCCACATTCCAGTCGTCCGATAATTCTACCACGTAAAAAATCATCCAAATGCTTCCTTTGTGCCATAACTATGCGGTTATTGCACTGAAAGGCTTTTAAAGCGCTTGTGAACAATTTTACTTCTTTGCCACCATTCCTTATATACCCCTCTCTTACACTCGTCATTGTGACGTACTATCCGCGCTATCTGGTGGTTTCCTGTAATTTGCATATTCTTCTTCAAGATGTGTGTGATAATTCTACAGGTGAAATTTTTATTTTAGAGTTCAATTTTTGTGTGATTCTGAATTATCCTTAATTTATGGACATGAGTGTATTTGGAGCATCTAATATAATAGTTGCGATAGTAATCTCGTCTAATATTATAAACGTGAATTGTATTCCACGATGGATTATAAAAGATTTTTTATTTTTTGAGTTATGAATTACGCCTGTGGGTTATACGGCGGTGCTTTTATTATAGGCAGTAAATAAAAAATATTTGGGAAACAGTGAAGCAAATTGAATTTGTATTTATTTTAAGGTGGCTTATTTAGATAAAACTTAATATTGTATTTTAATGAATTTACTGTAAGCTGGTAGGTAGTTCAAAAATCATGGTCAAAGGGACGCCACGAGTCAGTTAATGTCCAAAAAGCGAGTGTTTTGGTTGAAGAATTAATGTATAGATATAAGTAGCTTACCTTTGGGTTGACAAACCTTCCCATGCAGATACCACAGTTCAAAAATTGCCCTTCTCCGCTGTCCCTGGAGGAAACCAAACTTTCTGTATCCTCTTCGGCCATGGTTTGTTTCGAGGACCAGTGATCAAGAATGAAATCACAGTAGCCACCGACTCCTGCCTGTTGAGGATAGCAGTCACCAAGCTGAAAAAAAAAGACACATTTATTACAAAATATGCATTACAAACTTTAGCCAAAAAAATAGATAATTGTAATTAGATGACGATAATGATATGCTCTTTTTAGTCACAGTCAAATTCATCATGGAAAAGAATTACCATTACTTAAAACAAATTTGCAATTCCTCTTAAAAAGAACTTGTTATCACCTCAATTTGAACAAATACCCCCACTCATTCGTGCGGGATTATAAATTTATCATGCTTTTTCTAGGTACTTAGGAACTTTCTGTTCAACAGAGCATGTTAAGCATAGAACAGTTTCGTAAAGACGCATGGAAATTCTACGTATTATCCACCAAATCAATTCAGGTAATATATATTTAGATGCAGCAATTACATGCAATCATCATATATAATTAATTCAGGTCATAGATATTAGAATATAGCAATTATATGCGATCACCACTATGTATTAAAGGTAAGAACATAATGATCCCAGCAGTATAAAAGTCAAGGAGACAGCAATCCTCATCTCATATATTACTGTAATTGCAGGAGTGTGACGTACAATATTTATTTGAAAATAGATTAGAAAAATAAGAAATGTCTTGTCTCCGATATTCAAATTTTTTATTTGATGTTTTGTTCGTTCTTGCTTCTTTTGTTGTATGTGAGAAACATTTATTAAATAAGTTAAGTATCAATTATGAATATGGCCTGAAGCATTGAATGGTTAAGAGGACAATTTGTTAAAGGAGGATTCAGAATTTAATTTAGAACAGGTATGAAGTGATTCTTCATTTAGATGGAAATTAATCTATGATTTTATATTTATTATTTTTGAAATAAAAACTATAAAACTTTATATTTGTAAGAACAAACACTTAACGGGAGATATTGTAAACAAGAACAGGACGAGGTAAGATTATGATAATAGTTGTTGACAAAAATTCTATTAAAAACATTTTGAAGTAACTGCAAATTACATTTTTATAATGCAAATACATATCAGTCAAATACAGATGTAAATTAATCTTAAATTCTGATGTATGGAATTCTATGCATTTTTCATAAAGATCTGTAGCAAAATTTTTATAGTACATCAACAATTGAAAAATATATTGATTCCATCAGTCATTTCAAAGTCTTAAAGTAAGTAAAAGTTAAAGTAGACTTTGTCTGACAGATCGAATTAAGTCGGCCAATTTGAAAAATATTGTAACATAGAACAATTAATTCCTTCAACTAATTTAAAATTTTGTGTGAAGGAGTTTTACAACTTCTTCAGTAAGAAAGAACATAATTTATACACCAGAAATAAATCTTTATCGTTTGTCAAATTACATTTTAAGAACTTGCAAGGATTCACATTCATTTCAAAGTCTGGAATTTAAAACATGGTTATTCCTAATGGTTATTAATTAATAATCTGAAATTTAAGCTATTATTTAAGTCAGCCTACGCATAACATGTAATCTATAGATCTAGTTTAATCATGAAAAATAAGAGAAAACTTTTACAAATTTAATAAATTTACCACAAGAGCCTATTAAGTGAAATGTGATTTGAGTCTGTTGTTTATATGGTTGAACATTTAGTTTATATTGCAATAATATAGAGATATACACGAACTCGAAGTTACATGGTTTTCGATTTTTTGTTTGGCAGCACTGCAGCCCATCATTCAGTGTTTCTCTTAGGCAGTATATAATTTTCCTTGAAATTTTCTGTTTCGTCTGTCCCTATAGAAACCCCTTGTGATTTAATTCAATTCATTTATCTATTATATGAGTACAAAAAGAGTAAAAAAAAAATTAATTCGGTTAACTTTTTTAAATTCTCAGTAACTGTTCTTTTTATTTATTCTTTTTTATGAAATTTTTATTAATATCAATCCAATTTTTTTTTTTTTAATTTGGCTTATAAATTTCATCTACTGTGTTTGGGTTGAGAAAAATCTCCAATGTATTTCAATATTTATTTTTTTTTTTTTTTAATGTGTAGCATTATTTTTCAATTGTAAATTTTTCATGAGGTTAAAAGAGGACATTTTAGAATTTTATAAAGAAAATGGTTTGTATTTAAAATAATTGTGGAGTTTGTTACGGTGGGGTAAATTTTATCAGTGGAAAATTAGAGGGCTGTCTGTATAGAGAACTGTTATCTGTTATTTATTTAAAATCTGTTAAATATTTTTCTTATAAACAATTTTTCTTCTGATATATTTAAAAAATAATTTAGAATGCTCGAAATATTTTTAAAAACAAACCGTATTTAAATTGGACTACAATTACGATTACAGTAACAAAAAATGTCAAGATTAAAAGATACCAATTATTATTTCTTTATATCATTCAGAATGATTTTTCTCATTTTCACACTTTTTCACAAGATATTTACCTTTATTCTGTGAGCCTCAATTTTGTTAATAGTTTCAATAAGTTTTAAAATATAGCATGATAAATATTAAAATTTTAATAATTTCAATTTTTAGGGTATTTTTATTTTTAAAAAATTTAAAAATATTACATATCTTTAAAATTTGGGTCTTGCAGAATAAACATATTATTTATCTTCCATTCGATATAAAAATTTAAGTAGTGCATTTTTATCTTGTGAAAGTTATCTTGTGGTTTGTCTTTATTGGTTTTTTATGTTTTTGTACCTATTTTATATCATTTTAAGAAATATATTAATTTATTTACAAAAAGGAAACTAATTTTTTAAAGATTATAAAATATACCAAAACATCACTCGACAAGGAGTAAAACCTGTATGATTCATAATGTCATAAAGAAGTGTGCTAAAATGATTAATTTTTGACTCGCAAAGTACTATGTTCCCTTAAATAAAATTTATATTATCAATATGCAAAGATCTGCTAATTCGAATTCGATTCAAAACTTTTACTGTCCATCTCGCACCAGCGCGTGATGAGACCACAAGAGTAAAGAGCCAATCACGCGTCAGCGCTGGGTGTGGAGTGATGTCTCACTTGCCAGTGACGCGTTCGCACGGAAAGAGCAGCAACTGAACTTCAATCGGCGATACATGTAGGTGTATTTGCCTGTATTGGCGTCGAGTAACGTTTAGAAGCTAGTTATAAGAATATGTGGTTTCGAATTGATAGCTTGATTAGTTATTAAAAATGCTTTATAATATGAATTGTAGAAGCGATTGCTTTGCAAGGCATTCACTTCCCCCCGCCCTCTTCCCAAAAGAAAAATGCAATCTAATAAACCTCTAATAAAAGTTGATATTGCAAATTTGTTGGCTGAGATTTTGTACGAGTACTACATGGGTGATGTTAGCTATGACAGTGAAGAAGAATTCATTCTTCCCCAAGATGCTGATGATATTTCGGATTGTATATCATAGTTATAAATTATCATGCAAAAATGATACAGTGCCTAATGTGGTATTTTGGAAATAATTTTACCTCAATATTATTACCACAATTCAGGAAAGGCCTAAATATTAATTAGTAATCAGTATGGCACACATATTCATGTTTTAGTACCACTATTCAATCCTATTCGTTATAAAATGTATATCGTAGTCTGGGAAAAACCCATTTCTACGGCGGTGTAATAATTATCAATACTTCCCCCACGTGACTGGCAACTAAAGTGTTAAGCGATTTTCGTCGGACTTTCCTATTGCTGTATGCATTTAAGGAAATCTTCACTGTTCAATACGTCTTATATGTTAAATATGCAATCATTTGATTACGAGTACAAAACTCAATCCTAGCCCTAGTTCAGAAGCCCTAGTTGAAGTACTTAATGGGACATTTCTGACAATTTAAAATTTTACTACATTGAAATATGCATCTCAGGAAATTAAATAATACTACAAAATTAAAAATTACATTGTTATATTGTTATACAAAGGATTTTTTTAATGAACAAAGTTGTAATTTTAAGCAAAATTTTCTGTAATGCCTTAAAGTCGTCCAATATATTTCACATTATATCCTTCGGAAAAACAATAAATAAAGAATATTATGAAGAATATTTACAGCAGAATACTTAGTATTGTAATCATAATACTATATATTTTAATATGATTATATTGATAAACATATATTTGGCTTAATACATTCTTAAAATATCATGAAATTTAATAATAAGACTGGGTCTACTAAGAATTTTCATTATTTTAAGGCATAACAAAATGCTTGCTTTAACAATTAAATAGACCAGTGACTTATTATCAAAAAACCAATTTTTGTATTAAATATTTGGTTTTAAATTGTATCTGTATTGCTCCTTTGCAAAGAAAAGCGATGCAAGTAATAAAATTCCAACTTTACAGGCTTGGCTTGTCGTTCTACAGTCATTTTGTGCTCCCTTTGGGCTAATTAGATCGGGACCTACAGTTTAATGTGGGATTCCGAACCACTAACAAACATTCATACCACCGCCAGGATTCGAATCTGAAGCACTAAAGGTCAGAGCTTAGCCAATTGGCCATCAGGCCGTCCAACTTTACAAGAAAAACAAAAAAAAAATAAGGTTTAAAAACGTTATCATTAAAAACAGAAAGTAAGTGTCTTATAATGGAACTAAATAATTGATTCAGAAAATCCTTGCGCGATACTTTTCTTGTTCATAAATCGACAACAGAATCTTACAATATATGAAATAAAATGCAAACTTGTACTTTGTGTTACTTTTTTTTTTTTAAAAATCGAAAGAAATGTATCTAATCTCCAGCATTTACATTCCAATTTTGAATCCAGAATGTATTAAAATCTTCAGCATTATATTTTAGGGCATAAAGAAACGCTTGCTTTAGCAACTAAATAGTCTAGTGACTTCTTATCCACAAATCAACTTTTGTGTTAAATATTTAGTTTTAAAAATGTATCTGTACTGGGATCTAACAAACGCGATACAAGTCACATACTTCCAACTTTACAGGAGAGGATAAAGAAAAATAAGGTCCAAAACGTTATCATTAAAACCAAAAACCAAATGTCTTATAACGCAACTAAATAGTAGATTCAGCAAATCCTTGAGATATACTTTTCCTATTCATAAACCAACAACAGAATCTTACAATTTATGAAATAAATTGCAAACTTGTACTTTATAAATTGTATCTAATCTTCAGCATTTGCATTGCAATTTTGAATCCAGAATGTATTACAAGCGTTAAAATTGTAATTTCTTAATTAAAACCAATGTCTTGACGAATAAGTTTCTAAAGATGCGGTGGTCCCACCTACATTTACCACCACGTGCTTTACACTGATCATTCTTCCCTACGCATTTCGGAAACTTATGATACTTGGTAGATTTTATATTACTCTAATTAAACTAGAGAAATAGGAAGACACACCCATCTTATGGATAAAGACGTCTTCTGTAGTGCTTGAGTAAACTAGGAATAAATTTTGTTGGGCCCCCACTGCGTATTTTTTTTCTTTTTTTGTAATTGAATCTTTCATGCATTCATTCAATTTTAGGCAACTCTCCGTAGTAACCATCCAGGTGTTTCAAAGTCAAGGATAAATATACCACGTAGGGTGATCTGGTGATTGGTGAATTATGTGTCTGTCTGTAATTTATTACTTCATTCCCATCTGCTGAAAATATTTTAAATTCGAGAATACGTTTTATGATGCGTAGAGTCTTCGGTGTGGGTGAAATTTACTTCAACAACCTTGAAATTTAAGTTTCGGCAACGCACTATTCAATTTATGAGCAGTTATTGAAATATTTCAATTTTCTGATTTTTTTATTTTATTTTATTTATTTATTTTTTCAAATTTTGAAAACAAGAAAATGGATTTAGTGATGATTTCATTTCAAAGTTCTAAATAATCTGTACCTTTGATCAGTCCTTTATCATAAGGGAGACATTTAGAAAGATTAACATGTAATCTACTAAATTATAAAAAAAAATAAGAAATCAAAAAGAATATTTTTTAATTAAATTTTTAAAATATTTTAATTATCTTATTTTTTACTGAATTAAATGAATTTATTGCACACTACAAATAATTTATACAGAATATTACTGTGTATGATAAGGAAATACATGCAAATAATGGTATATACACATTGCTGCCTTAACAAAAATATAGTTTTATAAATATTTCTCAATTTACAACAAGGCCTTATACAAAAAAATTCAAGACACAACTAACGTATAGCATCAAATATTACATAATATTTAAAGCCAAATTAAATGCATCAACATCAGCAATGTAAGCTACATATCGCAAATTGATTAATCATATTTATTTCCCCAAAACGGCCTACTATTGGTTATATTATATTTCTTCAAAATAACATTTATCTGTTCTAAACCCATGTAAAATCTCTTTCATATTAATGTGCAACAGCTTCGAGAACTGTATTTGTTATACCAAAGAATTTCTTCGTTTTAATAATATTAATATACTTTTCGTAGACTAATCATTAATTAAAATAAACTGTTAAGTTATATATCATATTTATCAGTTAATAAAGCTGATTTCAGGTAATTTATCAAGAGAACGAGGCTAATATTTTTTCTTCTTCAGAATAGTTATTAAAAGGGACGGAATTTGAAGGTTTGATAAATGTTTTTAAAGGCATATGAAACTACAGAGAAAACGAGAATCTCTGGATACATTACAAAATTATGTAAAAAAATTTAGAAGATATAGAGATAAAATGTCTTTACTAATTTGTAATGTAACTATAAAAGTTTATAAATTTTGATTTAAAATCACTTGTTTATTCTTAGTGTGCCCAAACGATGTCGATTTCAAGCCATATTGACAAATATCTGACTAGGAAGTGCATCAAGTTTCTGTCAGTGTAATTTATGTCACCAAATTTGTTTATTCCTTTTATAATTCGATATCTCTAAAAGGCTCCATTCTGATGATTAATTTCATTGACTTTTTACTTCCCGTGGCACGACTTTGCCAACGATATCACTCTGTTAAAATCAACTCCTGTCAAATTCTTACAGTATAAGGCATTACATAACATAGAACTGGTATCGCTAGGACATACTTCAAGTAATTAAGGGATCACACATTGAAATTTATGTCACCTAATTTTTTTTTTTTTTTTTGATAAATTAGCCGATATCTCGAAAACAACTGCATTCCGATGATTACTTCTATTGATTTTTTTGCTTCCTATGACAAGACTTTTCAATAATATCGCTGTACTCACAATCAACAACTTACACTTGTGCATTTTCCTTGTAAGATGTTTGTTATTACACATCATGAAATCGGTATCGTTTAGAGATATTTCGAGTAATTAAAGGATCTCATATCGAAATTTATGTCACTGAATTTGCTTATAATTTTTATAAATTGGCCGATATCTCTAAAATGCTCCGTTCTGATGGGTAATTTCATTGACTTTTTACTTCCTTGTGACAAGATTTTTGTAATGATATCAATCTACTCACAATCAAGCATTTCCTTTGCTTGATATTACACATCATGAAATCGGTACCGCTTGGACATACTTCAAATAATTAAAGGATAAATTTTTATAATTTAAATTGTAAATTAGTACAGACATTTAGTTTTTGTCCTCTAGTATTTTTTTATATGAACCAGTAACGTCTAATCATCCTCTGAATTATTTACTATTTTTATAAATTATCTGATATCTCGAAAACAACTCCATTCTGTGAAATACTATCTGTGTTCTGTGTATTTTACTTCCCATGACAAGATTTTTTTAACGATATCTCTCTATTCACAATCAAGCACTTCCTTTGCTTGATATTACACATCATGAAATCGGTATCGCCTGGACATATTTCGATTAATTAAAGAATAAATTTTTATAGCTTAAATTGTAAATTAGTACAGACATTTAATTTTTATGTCCTCTAATATTTTTTTATGTCTAACTATCCAATAACTTCCAGCTTTGAGTGTATAAAACTTTTTTATTTGTAGTTTATCATTAACTTTCGGCAGACACATATGCGGACATAATTAATTTTTCAGTCGGTATAAAATGAATAAAACATAATTAAACAAATGTAATCAACACTATTTTAATGTTCTTTTAAGTATTTGTCCCTAAAAAAGTTAAAATAAGCCGATTGATACAAGAGTTTTGAATTTTATTAAAAATATAAAAGCTGTCGAATATGACGCGGAACATTTTACACGTTATTAAAAATGTAGAATGCTTTGCATCATTTTCGTTTATTGAATTTTTGTATTCTATTCTAACTATACAATACGATCAAAAAATGACATAAAATGCTAAGTTGTGACTCAACTTCATAAGCTGTTATCCAGTATTTAAAAAAGGCAGCTGTCATTGTAGAAGACTTTTTAAATTCAAATAAACCACAATTTGTTTGTCATATCGAAAAAAATTCTACAGACAAGAGTTGAAGTTTTTGCTATATTAGGCGACATCTATGAGAGAGGATTCCCTATATTCGGTGAAACAGTTGTAAAGAAACTCCCAATACTTTGACAGGCTTAGTTAGGACTGCTCTGCAAAGCGGAAATAGAGAACTCCAAACCATCCTCAAGTAAAAGTCAATGTTGATCTAAACACCCGCGGTGCACTTTGTGCCCGATTTGGTCAGGCGAGGATATTTTTCATCTCACCTAAGTGGTTCCGCCTAAAACTGACAGCCAAGGACAAGAAGTTAGAGTTGGTATAAAAAGTGGGTCAGTATTATTCAATTTTTTTCTACCATTCTATTATAAGTATTGGAACATCAGTACACTTAAATACTGAATTTGTTTCTACGATGTACTCTCCCAGAACTACGACGATACTCCACCTATAAATGTCATATCCTTAAAAAATGTTGCATATGGAAGTTTTTGTTGCTCTAAAATATCTTATCAGTAAAGATATTTTAGAGCAACCAAAACTTACGTATACAACATTTTTTAAGGATATGACATTTATAAGTGAAGTTACATTGTTGTGTCAAAACACATATGTAATGTATCAAAGCGCATTATGTAATGTATCAAAGCGCATTACGTAATGTATCATAACACATATGCAATGTATTAAACATATTAATTTAATGTAATATTTTGAGATCTATTAATTATTATACAATAACAATCATGAGCAAATAATAAAAACGAATTACGAAGTAACGAATTCCATAATTAAAAGCTCAAAAGGAAAAATTGGAAATTCAATACGATAATTTTAATTTTGAAATTTTTTCTTTATTCTTTAAGAAAATTTCAAAAAGATGTTGAATGGTAATTGTACTTATTATATTTGTGTGTGTATATGCATTTGTGTGAGTGTGTGTGTGTATTTGCCGTAGAATAATACATATATACTAATTCTCGGCAAACTGCATCCCACGCAGATGCAAAGCAAACCATATTACATACAGGGCCGGATTTTCCTATACGCTAACTAGGCTTCAGCCTAGGCCTCAAGATCAAGAGGAGCCTACATTCAAATTGTTAGAAAAATTAGAATTACACTATTCTAAAAACAATAAACAATAAAACACTGAATCAAAAATAAGGAGAAATTCTACACATATGATTAATAAACAAACATAATAAGTAATTTACAAACTTAAAAAAAAAGGGAGGTGAACGGACATCATAAGTGGAATAGCCCTCTTTTCATCTAAAACCGGCCCTGTATACATATAGCATTATTGTAAATACGAGATATTTTTGTTTAAAAAAGCAAAACAAGTATATACTTAATTTATTTTAAATTTTCTAAAGTTAAAAATTTAGTTATCCGATTTAGATACAAAAATATAAGAATTGAAAATGTAATAATGTAATACCAAAATGTAAGAATTGAATTTACTTTGTGTGCGAATGTAAGAACTGAACCTGCTTGCGTGTGAATGTAAGAATTGAATTTGCTTTTGTACGAATGTAAGAACTGAATCTGCTTGTGTGTGAATATAAGAATTGAATCTGCTTGCGCATGAATATAAGAATTGAATCTGCTTGTGTGTGAATGTAAGAATTGAATTTGCTTGTGTGTGAATGTAAGAATTGAATTTACTTGTGTGTGAATGTAAGAATTGAATTTGCTTGTGTGTGAATATAAGAATTGAATCTGCTTGCGTACGAATATAAGAATTGAATCTGCTTGCGTATGAATATAAGAATTGAATCTGCTTGTGTGTGAATGTAAGAATTGAATTTGCTTGTGTGTGAATGTAAGAACTGAATCTGCTTGTGTGTGAATGTAAGAATTGAATCTGCTTGCGTATGAATATAAGAATTGAATCTGCTTGCGTGTGAATGTAAGAACTGAAGATGTAATAATGCAATTCCAAAATGTAAGAATTGAATCTGCTTGCGTGTAAATGTAAGAACTGAAAACGTAATAATGTAATTGCAAAATGTAAGAATTGAATCTGCGTGTGAATAAACCTTAAGCCATTTCCCAACTTAAATATTTATATAACTCTGAGGGCGTCATAAAAGGCGCGGCTACTACAATCCTACGTTAAGGAAAGTATTGCAGAGGCGTAAATGCAAACGACCTCTTTGAATCTTACAAGAATCAATAAAATCGATCTATATCGTCAGATCCTGTTTAACTAGCCATTAAAAATTGCTTTTGTTTAGTTAATGAACCAAAGAATAGTTAAGTGAATATTGACTACTCAGTGTTTTTCAGTCTTTCCACCTCTGAGACGCCCCTTTCTCGAGAAAAGAAAATATTAGAACTTTCACAATTTTTCTTTATTAAATTATAGTCATGGCGGCATTCATATTGTTGAAAACAATAAATCAGTCTATTTTTTTTCTTATTTTAAATTTAAGTCATCGCAATCTTTAAAAAATTGCAATTCAAGAAAATGTAACTAATGTATAATTTTAGGCCTCAAAAATAAGTTTTGTTATTTTAAGGTGGACAATATATATGTAGTCTGCCAAATCTTAGTTAAGTGAATTTTATATCTACGAAAATAAATTTTTCGAAAATAACAAAAAAATGATTAATGTACAATAACAAAAAATGATTTTTTAAGTTTTCAGAAATATTTATAATAAAACGATATTTTAAATTCGTGACTGCCAAAACAAAAAATTATTCACATTAAGTTCAGGTTTTTAAATGTGTTTTCATTGAAAAATTCGGATAAAAATAATCCGTTTCATTCAATATTTTTAGCATTGAAAATTAGATCGCTAAGTAGATTCAGTTTTTTAGCACTAAAAGTTAGATCGCTATGTAGATTCAATTTTTTATAATTAAAAGTTAGATCGCTATGCAGATTCAATTTTTTAGCGTTAAAAGTTATGGTCGCTTTCACTATACATGTACATTACTGTTTAATAAAATAAAACGCGCTTCCGTCGAGCAATCATGATTATTACTACATGTATTAACTGAGAAAATAATTGCTATTGTTTTCGAATACCAAGCAATTTTACCCGTCATCTACCATTAGAATCACAGAGATATAGCAGATTCAGCGTTATGTAGGGTGCATCAAGCGGTAATTAACGTAATGGATTGAAAGGAGGAAAGTCACGCCTATGATTTAAGAATAATCAAAATAGATACATCATCATATAAAGACACTTGAAAAATATTCATAAAGAAAATATTTCCAATATTAAAATTTTGTGTTCTTTTTAAATTATGGTAATTTGGTTTTTATTTGTAAGAAGTTTGCTGATTAATCTCTATCGGATGTCACGTCAATAGTTTGAGATTCATGAAAGAAGATACATCATTAGATAAATATTTATTAATCCGTATTCGTAAAAAATATTTCCCATGCATAATATATATTATAAAATGTATGTATAAATATTTTTTTAAATGATTGTGGTAATTAATTTCGTCTGTAGAAAGTACGCCGATGCACTTATATCGGGAATGACAACTAAAGTATACAATTCGTCAAAATCGATTCATCATCAGATAAGGGACGTTATTCTATATCCTATATTCATGTTTCGTTTTGACAACGATGCAACAAACAAGAATTATAAACAAAATCGAAAATAAACAACTCAATTTCATGACTCAAAATTAAAAAAAAAAATTAAATGACTTATTTCATTTCAAACTAATTTATTTTCATAAGCATAAGAAATATTAACTGAAGAGATTTAAAAAAAAGTACTATATTTGGCGATTTATCGCATGCGTCCAGCTAATGGAAAAGTGCCTACGTTTTTATACGAGATTAGCGGATTCATATATAAGCCGATTCCCATAAATTAGCTTTAGAAAAAGTTCTAAAAATTCTCAGCTTATGCACGGAAATTTACGGTATTTATATTAATATCCACGAAGAAATTAAAAAATATATTAAAATTTATTTTTAAATAAAATATTTTAGAATTAATAATATCAAAGAAAACTGCGTAAACTGTTGTTGTAAAAAAGAAAATTCTCACTTGATTATTTATGTACGTTTTTACTTTGCTGTTAGCCGAACGCAAATTTCGTCAACATCACATGTTCGTTTTGGAAATGATGCAACAAAGAAAAATATGAACAATTTCGAAAATAAACAACTCAGTTTTATAAAATGAATGACTTATATAATTTAAAATTAATTTATTATTCATAAACATAAGGAATATTAACTATAGAAATAAAAAAAGTTCTATATATGGAATTATTTGGCGATTTATCGCGTATGCCCAACTAATGGAAAAGTGCCTACGTTTTATACGAGATTAGCTGATTCATATATAAGCCGACTCCCATAAATTAGCTTTAGAAAAAGTTCTAAAATTTCTCAGCTTATACACGAAAATATACGGTATAGTTATTAATATCCATTAGGAAATAATATATGTATATATATATATATATATTAAAAAATTTTTAAATAAATTATTTCAGAATTAATATTATCAAAAAAAAAAAAAACTGCGTAACTGTTCTAAAAAAGAAAATTCTCACTAGTCGTAACTGAACACAGCTCAATTTTTCAAGCTTAGTAATTAATTTTATGAAAAAAACGCTTATCACATAAATTACTAAGATTATTTTGAACAAACAGATTGTTAAAATATTTATCTTCTTCTTAAAAAGACAGTTATTCAACAAGAAATTCAACAAACTTACCACGAGCTTTTTCAAAATCCACCATTCAGTTTATTGAAGCTACACTCGTGGCATAAAAGCATATAACTGCCACTGTATGGCAGATTTTTTTAAGGGAGACCCACACGCCTATTTATATACTTGAATAGTTCTTTTTTTTTTCTTCTTTCTGTTCGACTAATGCCACACGAGAATAAAAAACGAAAAGTGAATGAAAGTCAATGTCAAGTGCAATATTCCAAAGTAGAAAGCAATTGTATTTGACGTTATTAAGTGGATTTTTTTTTCTCGCCTTGTTAAGGAAAAAAACACATCGAGTCTAAAGGGAAAAAGCGTTACATTCAAGTAGAGGTGGTTTTACATGTACTGATACAAGGTATAAAGCTTACAAAAACAGAAAAATTAATTTGTTTCAAAGGCTTACAACACATCATGTATGACATAAAAGAAATGTCTTTGCAACTTTGACTCTCAATAAAACCTGGAAAAAAATAATGAGTCGACAAAGCTATGTTGCTTGTAATCATAAGAGGAAACTTTATTGTTAACAAAATTAAATTTACTCAAAAATTGCAGAAACATTTAAAAGTCAGAAACATTAAATTACAAAAAAAAAAAATCTGTCAAATTTTAACTGAATACAGAAAAATGGCCATTTAGATCACCAGATGTTCCACCGTGTGATTTTTTTCTATGGGGATTCATTAAAGACTTACGTGTTGGCTGATATCAATGATTTTGAAAATAAGATTCACAATTGAAATTGCATGTACAAGTAACATGTTTATGCTATCTTATTTCTTTCAGATTTTAATGTTTCAAATTTGTAAAGATAATGATCATGCACCCGATATTTGTTTTACGTTTCAAGCAGATTATAATATAAATATCTGGGTAATAAGTTTCTAACTACATTTATTTTTAGAAGTCTACAAAAGAGAGGTTGACATTTTATTGGATGAGAAGTGAGTTTAGGCAAGTTATTAAAAAAAAAAAAAAAAAAACTAACCCAGATTTTGGGGGTTTTTTCGCCCATAAAATTACTGAGTATATTCAATTGTAAATGTAATAAACTATTCATAAATATGTATGAACTGAAACACAAAGGAAAAATCTTCCTCAAAAAGGTTTGATTAATATTGCTAAGAACATAACACTAGTATGATCTCAGTTCAGAATACAAATCAGGAAAAATATTTTACCTCGAACCAAATTTTAAACAGTTTTATTCATCGAGTTTGAAAATTCAGTACTCTTTGGGCATTGCACATTCTAATAAATTATTATTGGAATTAATAACATTCAGTTTTAAATCTCACTCGAAATTTCCATTGTCAGAAAACAACATGAACTTTCCATTTTTCATGAAAGTTTTTCGAAATACAAAATATACTTGCTCACTTTTACAGCTTCAATCCATTTATAAGGTATGGTGCTAGCATAAGGTAAAGTGCTAGCAAAGGTAAGGTGCTTGCATAAGGTAAGGTGCTAGCAAGGTAAGGTGCTTGCATAAGGTAAGGTGCTAGCAAGGTAAGGTGCTAGCAAAATTATAATGTGACTAATAAATATTAACGAACAACTTCATGTCACTTGAAAGCAACATATTATCTTTTACATCACTATATCAAAATAAAGAGCTTGATAGCCGAGTGTCTAGCACTCTGGCGCTAGGTGCCACAGGTTTGGGGTTTAAGACCCGGCGGTCCCCTGGTGTTTGCAGTGGTTCGAATCCACTTTAAATCGTAGGTCCCAGCCTAATATGATAGTTGGACGTAGGGCTGACAACCCTACCCCGTAAAAAGAAAACATCTGTCTCGAAATCTCCCAGTAGTCAGACGGGCTTGGCCCACCATGGCACTACTGCGCCATTGAAAAAGTATTTCAAACAAACACATCATATTTGCTGTAATAATTTTTTCGTATTGGTTTGAATAATATTAAAAAATTAAGATTACAATACAATCTTAGCTTACTAATATCGCAACTAGAGAAATATTAAACGGAATTGAAAAAATTATTTAATGAAATTAAATATTTAATAATTAAAACATTTATTCAGTCAATTTTAAGTAAAAGTATTTTCAGATACATGATTTTCTGAATGAATAATTTCTTAAAAATAAATATATGTATTTCTCTTAAACATATATCTTTTCAAATTCTTCAATCGCAGCTTAAAACAATAACATATTATACAATAACTTCGTTACATTTCTCATCTGAGACAAATAAATAAAATAAAATAAAATAAAAATAAAAATAAAAAAGCGCGATATAACAAGCAACTTTTAAAAGTTAAGCTAGTTTTTTACTTAAAATTACGCTCCAAATATACGAAACGCGATAAAAAGCGGGGATATTATATTATCATTAATTTTTTTGGAAGATTAGCATACTATTATGAAATGTATTACAGAAGAATTAAACAACTATCTTAACCTATTTATTGTAAAAATATTCTAAGCAATGATTATATCGAGTTTAACTTCCTCTATAGCTTTTCTAGTTCGGTAAACCGATTTGTTTATTCCCTTAATATTATTTTTTAAAAAATATTCCTTATTTGTAAAAAGCGATTTAATTATATATTTTTCATTGCAACAAATATTTATATGTATAGCACATAATTTGTAGTGCATCCAAAACAATTTGTAGAATTTTCTTTTCCAAATAATTCAATAGCCGCATAAAACACTAACATCGTTATATCGCTCATGCCGTAAGACAAAAAAAAAAAAAAAAAAAAAAACGTAATATAACGAGTGATATTTTAAAGGTTATGTGATTTTTTTTTTACCTAAAACCAATGCGCTAAATATCCGATATAACGTCCCACGATATATCGAGGGGCTACTGTGTTATCATTAATTTATTTGGAGACAATAGCATACTAATTCGAAACGTGAAAGTGAATATTTAAATATCTTTCTTCACTCATTTCTAGTACGAGCATTCCAGATAATAATAATACACAGTTTCCTTCTTCAATAGCTTTCTCTTGTACGATAAACCGATTTGTTTATTCCTTTAATATTATTCTTAAAAAATGTTCCTTATTTGTAAAAGGCGATTGAGAATCATTTGATTCATTAATTAAAAATTCCTTTATTTGTAAAAAGTGATTGAAAATAATTCGATTAATTAATTAAAAATTCCTTATTTGCAAAAAGCTATAGAGAATAATTCGATTAATTAATTAAAAATTCCTTTATTTGTAAAAATAGCTTGAGAATAATTTGATTAATTAATTAAAAATTTCTTTATTTGTAAAAAAAGCTTGAGAATAATTTGATTAATTAATTAAAAATTCCTTTATTTGTAAAAAGAGATAGATAATAATTTAATTAAAAATTTCTAATTCTAAAAAAAAATTGAGAATAATTTAAATAATTAAATTTAATAATAATTATTTGATTAATTTAATAATAATTATTTGATTAATAATTATTTGATTAATTTAATAATAATTATTTGATTAATTTAATAATAATTATTTGATTAATTAATTAAAAACTCCTTATTTGTAAAAAGAGACTGAGAACAATTTGATTAATTAATTAAAAATTCCTAATTTGTAAAAAAACGATTTAATTATATAATTCTAATTGTAACAAATATTTACATGTCTAACATATAATTTATGGTGAATGTAAAACATTTTATAGATTTTTCCATTCCCATTTTTCAATCGCCGTATAAAACAATAACAAATAATACAATAATCTCATTATATCACTGATGCCCAGAGAGGAAAAATAAAAATAAACAAGTGAGATATAACAGGCAACTTTTTAAGGTTGATTTGTTTAGGTTTCTTTTTTAAAACCAACTACTTTTTTTCTAAAAACCACACGCAAATATCCGAAACTGATGATGGGCTACTGTGGTACTAGTTTTTTTTTTTTTTTTTTGGAACACTAGCATACTAATACAAAAAGTGTAAGCAAAAGATTTAAATAACTTCCTTAACCCATTTATTGTACGAGCATTCCAAGTAATGATCATACCGAGTTTTTCTACTTCTGTAGCTTTTTCTTGTAGGGCATACCAATTTGTTTATTCCTAACTTCATCGATTTTGCCATTCTGTCTCGCCGTACGTTCCCGGTATCCCCTTTATATCTCATGGTAATAACGGTGTACTTACTACTGCTGGCAAACTTTCTCCTGGCTCACTTTCAATATTACTTCTTTTTTCTTTGCAATTCTTGTTTTCATCTAGATAGTTGTCTGCGAATCAGAACCGTAGGAGAGCAGAATAAAAGAAAGCCAGACTGCATCTGACAGCCATTTCATGTTTTTCTTCTGAAGATTAACGGCTCGATATTGCATTTCTGCTTCTTTCCAAAGATAAAAAAATAGACATATGATTCTAGCTCTATTTCAGGGTTGAATTCCTCTGTCGTTTTTGATCCTGAAGATCAAACTTGCAGATATTCTTTTACAAAATTCTACTGATGCATCTGATATATATACTGAACCTCAGAAAATTCCTTTTGAATTTTCTGCAACATTTCACAGAGATGTTTTTTTATTTTTATTTTAAAACTTTCGTCGTTATATTTCGTAGGTATTCTTTTTACAAATTATTTTTTATTCTTTTAAAGAGCAAAATGTATCAAAGAAACGAGTTTGAAAGTTACGAATTCGAATTATTCATGTTAATATTTGAATTTATTTTTTGAAGAAAAAGCGAAAGTATTCTTTTGTATGGCAAATTGCTCTTTACTGAAGTTGAAAATCTAAGTTGAGTCTATTTTGAAGACAATACTGTTTATTTATTTAATGAAAGAAAGTTTTGATACTTAATTTCAATGTATAGCGTTAAGAAACATTTTTTGGGCTATTATGATATCTGAAAAAGCAGTTCTTTTCTAAAAAGAACGACGAATTCTTTAAAGTTATAACGATTTTATGATGATATATGCAATATGATAATAATATCATGTGGTAACAAAAAAGAAATTTTGACTTAACAGTAAACCTCTGAAGAATAAATTAGAAAATAACTCTAGAACTAATGTGCAAATGATAAAGCTAAAGAAAGGGTTAGTGTTTAGCTATATATAACATTGCATATTGTAAAGTTTTCAGATATTTAAAAAATGATTAAGAATAATTTTAAAGTTTTTATTTATATAATTTTAATTGGGACAAACATTTATACATATTACATATAATTTATGATGATAAAATACTGTAATATAAATTTTAAAAGACAAAAATATATCTTTTGTATATATAAGCAATGTAATATATTATATAAATATATGTTGGACATGAAAACTTTGATGATTTAAATAGAATATCATTAATATCTGTTTGCAAACCTTACTGAAATAATTAAAACTCCAACAATTGAAACATGATGCGTAAACGCATATTGAAGTTTCTACTATACATTTTTCTTCACACACCTAACCCTCGTACCTAGGGATATGTCGCTCCCTAGCAGTTAGAAAAAGTGAGTCTCATGAATATCACGATCAGCCATCTAGCGGTATGGGAGGTTAAAGAGGACTGTGCCTTCCGGTAATACTTTTAGGGGTAACTGCCCCGGATTTGTGTGTCCTATGGGAGAAAAACCCGGAAAACTTCCAACATGCAGCCTGATGACTACCAATGCAACACGCCTTGTACATCATAATCGAGTCCCCTCATTTCTGAAAGCAGTGATTATAACATACCTGGCAAATGATTCCAATACGCAGTCCGACTGTAGATGCAAGATGCTTATACATGTTGAAATAATCGTTATTTTCTTCTCCTTGTTGAAAGCAGTGACTGCATGGATGCTCGCAGCGGATTCGAACCTCAGTTTTCTGCTCACTAGTAGTGCGCGTTGTCACTGAGCCACGAAGCAGTCTTCAGTTATACTTATTAAGAGATTGCAAAAATAATATTTTACCCTTGACTCAGAATTTCTAATATTAGAGAACTGAATATAAGCAGACACTTTTAAAATAACATTATATTTTTCATATTTTTCATTAATTAACTTTAATAAATTCAGATCTTTAATCGGATCTGAAATCTTTTATAAAACCCTTCAATTTATCACCAAAACAATCTTTTATGAAAATTAACTTTTATCTTATGTTTTTGAATTCTACAATAGAAAATAAGTATTTGCCATCATAATCCATACAACGCATTTAAAATTTATAAAGCATAGACCTTTAAGAAATAAATAAAGTTTAAAGCAATTATTTTAACAGTCATTCTGGTTTTATAATACCAGATATATGTAATAAGTTTACTACGCTAAGTACTATATTTAATAAATATATTAACGCTAACTATAACAATATTTTAAACTTTCAGTGAATGTGGGTTAAAAGCTCCCTAGACAAAATAAAATGAACAAATCTAAATAAAATGAAATGAGCTTTCAAAATGCCTGCATCCCATCAGTATAATAACGTAAGTATTTATGCTAACAGTTTCTATCCTTAAATCCTAAACATATCCATCCTTATATTATTCTAAGTATACGACATTTATAATGGTAGATTCTCCGTATAATATTTAGTGAATAAACGTTCTACCCGGCAGAATTAGTATAATTTGTGCTCTAAGCAATATCTATACATACATAAGTTATACAAAATTATATTTTCCTTACAATTTGAATATTTACCTATTTTATTAAAAACTATTTTACTGTAGAAACGATTACATTTCTGATTTTTCAATTCATAACATATAAAACAGCATCTATAATAGATTTAAAAGTGCATTGGAAAAGCGATAAAAACATAAGTACTATTAAAATAAATGATTCACAAAATGTGTAATCTATAGCAGTTACAGTTTTAAATTTAAAAAACAATTTCCATGTCATCATAAAAAATGTAAAAGATTTGAGTAATTGTAATGAATTGTTACAGTTTCTTAAAACTTAAGATTTTGCTAAGTTTTTGTTCAAATCTTTTCAGCACCTGAAAGATTTATTAAAGTAATACAAAGTTTTTTTTTATTATTAAAAACTATTTGATAAATATTTAAAAAAACATCGTAGCTTTTACAATATTTCAAAGTTCGCATATATCTCTTTTAGGTTTTAGTAGATATATGAAATATTATTTCAAAATTCCGTTGAAATTCATAATAAAACTATTATCTGTTAACTATCGAAAGAGAATATCAAGCCACAAATATATAACATATGATATTCTAAGCAAAAAAAATAAACGAAAATTCCGAATAGATATATACGATTTGTGGCAAAATTTCTGTAAAAAAATCTTCCCTGATAAAATTATTGAATATAAGTCTCAAATTGCACATTTGTTGAAAAATATTAAAATTACTTTACTTTAAGTGCATGATAAATATTTTATGGGGTGTACAATGCTTATTAGACAAGAAAGGTTTAAATTGTTTCTATAAACTTTTTAACAATTGCACAACATTTAACAATTTATTCTGCTTCAATTATCAAATACAAAAAAATAAATAAATAAATTCATTAAAAAAATAATACTTTGAAATACAATATAATTTTACGAAATTATTTAAAAACAATTAGCATGTCTTATTTTTGTCCAAATAGGTTGAAAAGATTATGGTTAAAATTGAAATCGTGAAAATAAAGTTTTCTAGATTCTATCCTTATTTTCCGAAAATATTTATTGAGCCTCATCTTAAAACGTTAATACCAAAAATTTAAATTAATTACTATCAAATACCATTAATTGAAAAAATTTAAATTAATTTTAAAAAAAGAAATGCGTAAAAATTTTAATACCATATAATCTTAAAACGTTAAAAGGTTTAAATTTCTATCAAACACATTCAAAATTGAAATCAATTAACCTAGCAACATTTAGTTTATTGTTTTCTCAAACAGATTGAAATAATATGGAGATAACGTAAAAAATTGAATAATAAAATTGAGATATCGTAAAAATGAAGTAAGTACTAGATTCTATCTTTATCTTCCGAAAATATCTATCGCGCATCATCTTAAAACGTTAAAAAAGGTTTAAATTTCTATCAAATACAAAAACTTCAAATTCATTAAAAAAAAAAAAAAGAAATGCACTGAAATACAATGTAACCTAGCAACATTAATCGAAAACAATTGGTTTAGTTTATTGTTTTCCAAACAGACCGAAAAGATTTTGGTTACAATTGAGACATCGTAAAAATGAAGTATTCTAGATTGTATCCTTATCTTCCGAAAAGTTCAAATGACATCATCTTAAAACGTTAAGAAAAAGTTTAAACTTCTATCAAATATAAAAAAATTAAATTAATTTAAAAAAGAAATGCATTGTAATACAATATAACTTTGCAACATTAATTGAAAATAATTGGTTTAATTTATTGTTTTCCAAACAGACCGAAAAAAATTTTGGTTTTAATTGAGACATCGTAAAAATGAAGTATTCTAGATTGTATCCTTATCTTCCGAAAAGTTCAAATGACGTCATCTTAAAACGTTAAGAAAAGTTTAAACTTCTATCAAATATAAAAAAAATTAAATTAATTAAAAAAGAAATGCATTGTAATACAATATAACTTCGCAACATTAATTGAAAATAATTGGTTTAATTTATTGTTTTCCAAAGAGATTGAAAAGATTATGGTTAAAATTAATATCGTAAAAATGAAGCATTCTCAGATTCTATTTTTATCTTCCGAAAATAGTTATCGAGAACCATTTTAAAAGGTTAAGAAAAATTTAAACTTTTATCCAGTACAAAAAAATTCATATTCATTAAAAAAAAGAAATGCATTGAAATACAATATAACATTGCAACATTAATTGAAAATAATTGGTTTAGTTTATTGTTTTCCAAACAGGCCAAAATGGTTTTGGTTAAAATTGAGATCATCAAAATGTATTCTAGATTCTATCCCTATCTTCCGAAAATATTTAGATGGCATTATCTTAAAACGTTAAGGAAAGTTTCAACTTCTATCAAATACAAAAAATTTCAAATTCTTTAAAAAAAAAAAAAAAGGAATGCATTGAAATACAATATAACTTTTGCAACAATAATTGAAAATAATTGGGAAAAAAAAAAAAAGGAATGCATTGAAATACAATATGACTTTGCAACAATAATTGAAAATAATTGGTTTAGTTTCTTGTTTTCCAAACAGACAAGATTTTGGTTAAAATTGAGATTGTCAAAATGGAGTATTCTAGATTCTATCTTAAATATGTAGCAAGCATCATCTTTAAAGTTAAGCAAAATTTAAACTTGTACTCATTAAAAAATGAAATTTAAATACAATATAATTTTACAACATCATTTAAAATAATTGGCTGAAATTATTGTTATTTTTTCAAGTTGAATGAAAAGATTAAGGCTTAAAGCGAGGCCATAAAAATGAAGTATTCCAGAATGAAGAATTCCTTAGAATGAAGTATTCCTTACCTTCTGAAAATACGTAGCGAGCATCATCTTTAAAGTTAAGTGTTGCTTTGGAAGACAGAAAAAAAAAAATTTTTTTTGTCAGTTGTTCACATCACCACTGCTTAGAATGAAGTGAAAGTACAACGGCTTTCTCCAAGAGATTTGAATAGTGGCATCGGTTATAAAACCGCGCTCAGGCCACGTGACCTTCTACCGTACGATGGGAAATTTCAGTTTTCAAGTGGGCAGCATCCGCGCAGTTTTGATTGGCGTGAAGCTCCTACGCGCTCGAAGAAACGTTGTAAAAACTTGGGACTAGTTGAATAACCTAAAAAGACAAAACACTCCGTTGGGTTTGCTTCCACATATCAGAAGAAGAAAGAAAATGGTATTTTCACTGTCTAAATTTTTCACGTTTCTAGCTTTTTATTCAGATTTATTGCATGTATAATGAGGAGAAAGCAATCATCAACAAAAAGCATTGAAATTTCAATATCGTAGTTGTTCTATTCATTTCAGGGTCACCGACTTATAGCCAGGCTACCGACATATAAGACATTTTTTTATTGATTAGCATTATTTTAAACAAAAAAAAAAAAAAAAAAAACCCTAATATTCTATTAAAAACTATTGACAACAAAATTTCTCAACAATGACAACAACTATTGAAAACAAAATCTCTCAACAATGAAACCGATTATTGACTACGAAATCTCTCAACAAATAAAACAATTATTGACTACAAAATGTCTCAATAATGATAAATAAAAGAGTTTTTCTTATCTTTTCAGGGTCACCGACTTATATCCAGACTATCGACATATAAGACTTTTTTTATTGATTAACATTATTTTAAATAAAAACCAAATATTCCGTTAAAGAACTATTGACAATAAAATCTCTTAACAACTATTGAAAACAAAATCTCTTAACAATGAAATCGATTATTGACTACGAAATCTCTCAACAAAGAAAACAATTATTGACAACAAAATCTCTCAAGAATGAAAAATAAAAGAACTTTTCCTTTGTCAGCACTGATGATATTTTATTCTATATAATAACATTACTTTTTAAGTGTTGTATCATTAAACACTTATTATCAATATAAGACCTGTCTTAAAAAAGGAAATACAAAACTGCCCCAAGATGTCAAATCAAGATTAACTCGATAAATTTCTAAAAAGAATGTAAAGAACGCGTATGTCCTGAATATATGAAGGATTTTTAATTGTAATTTACCGTTACCCGACGGACAGATCTGTTGGCAATATTATTATTTTTTGAATATTTATTGCTTTCTAATTTTTCTAGCTTTTCTGGTTATTCTGCTCGGTTGATAGAATAGTTTTCAATATAACAAGGGAAAAAAAAACAGCAATAATAATAAAAATACTAATTTTTTTTTTTTATTATATTTTAAAAAAATCCTCCTTGAAAAAGTTAAGGTGGTTCAAAGTTCGTGGTTTTGCCAAATGAACGAAACTCGATGGAAAGTTTTTTAAATCAGATTCATATTAGACGAGGTTAAATGCATTGTGTTGTCCAATGTTAAAGACATTACAATTTGAGAAGACAGATGGTAATGGATAACAGATGGATAAATCAATAAAATAAGCATTATGTATATATGTAAATACCAACAACCATTATCAAGCAATATATTATGAAAATACAAGCAATCAATATCATTTTTCGGGTGTATAACTTTAATATTGTAGCCTCATCATGGCTTAGTTTATCGAATGCCGACAGGAACTGGGTGGTAGAAGTTTAGGTGGAAGAGGTTACGGATTCGACCCCCGTCACTTTAACTAGGCTACTTAAAATAGTAGACGGATATGTGCGTTGGCAATATGAGTAGCTGTCATAGAGTTGGTTTTATTATAAGTGTAGGTGCTTTTCCTTGTTTTCTTTGCCTATTACACAATTGTAAGTCATTTATCTTTAGAAAGACCTACAAGAAAGTATTCATTCTCATTTTTCAGAGTATTAACGCTACAGACACCTTTAGTACATTCTAGATAATGCTGAACAAAAAATCTGAGGTATAAGCGCTTGCTGACTTCAAACTCAAATCCTATCCTGCTATAATTAAAAACAAAATTTAACGGCAGAGTTTCAAACAATCCAGGCAAAATTATCATAAAACCATGACAAAATTAAAAACATAAGCAGATTAAAGCTTATGATGAAAAAAAAAAAAAAAAGAGAGATGTAAACTTATGTCGAAATATTAATCCAGATCAGTAATAAAAAATGTTAATTACATCAATAAAACGGGACAATACAAAAAGATCAAAATGTCCTTAATTACGGAAGAGTAAGTGTAATTATATTCAGCATTTCTCATAGCAGATGTAAACTTTAGCAAAATTATAAGGTTTCGCAATTTTCAAGAAAACCTCAGAAGTTCGACAAACCCTCTATGATGAATTTCAAAATAATTTCATGTATTTTAAATCAATTAACCAAATTGATACTTAAGCTTTAGCTCAAGGCTTTTAGTCAAGGACTAGCCTGAATAATTGGATTATTTATTGAATTGGATCAAATGATTTAAAAGCAACACAGTTGATGTTAATATCGATTTATTGTAGAAAAAAAGTTAGATTAAACACATATTGCATTGCATAGTATAGTATTGCAATTACCGTATTCATTACGTCAGTTGTACAAGAAATTCTCATTTCACAATTTATAACACAAAAAAAGTGTTAAATGTATAAATATTGATTGATAATAAATCAAACAAAAAATTAGTATTGATTTTATGAGTTTATATCAAATATTTATCAAATAGAATGGCTTCATATACATTATTATGATTTTACTCTCCATATATTATATAAATTATTATTAATTATTGTTGCGCTTTATATACCTTATTGTGATTTTACTCTCCATAAATTATTACACTATCTGCAAGTACAAAACTAATAATAATTTTCTCACGGTTTTTTTCTTAGTAATAAATTCTTTTTTTAGTTTTTGAATACTGAGATTATTTGATATCTTTTTTAAAATTCTGAATTTTAATAAATTTTTTAAAGCATTTCACAGTAAATTACACTCAAAAAGTCAAAAATGCCATCTTTAATTATTAGTTTTAAATAGAATACAGATAATAAATTAAACAGAAAAATACAATATCCAAAATAATTTTATGACCATAACCATCAACTAATTTACAAACCCAACATCAAAATTAACAAGTTAATTTTTACATTACTTTATCATAGTTTAAAAATATTAATAAAAATATTTCAAATTTATCTACCACGATTGACTTGAATTATATAAAAAAATCCTAATGGAAGGAGAAAAACCTATTTGACACTAAACCTTAGAAAATAAAAAAAAAAATGGTTGAACCATCTAACAAAAAAGGGAAATACTCAATTTGTAAAATTTTCCATTTCATTCATATCATGATTTACTTCACGTATTTTCTACACTTAGTAAGTCATAAAGAAATAAATTTTCTGTATTTTATGGAAACTGTCTAATAACTAAGTTAAGCCAGCTTATTAACGAAACTGTTAAGGCTATCAGTATAAAGCGAAAGGGGAAAAAACCATTCTTCAGCAGATATCGAATAGAAAAAGCAGCAAGATAACTGTTATTTATTGACCCCAGGGTTCTGCTGTTCAATTTCGGAACCTTAATTGGTTTCTGGAACAGATAGGAATTGCATTAGTCGACGGAATATAACAAATGAGGATAAGAACATAAGGACATACAAATACAAAGTAAAATTTTATGAACAAAAGAATAAATGGCAATATATTTAGAGAGGAAGGTTTATGCTTTTTCTGTAACTTACCATTGCTTTGTAACAAAGAATTTGCAACTAGAATAAATTTTCGCTTTAAAATATCAATGAAATTATCTGGATCTTTCGAACTTGTTAGTACACTCGATGCTTCATTTTAAGTTGAAAATTCAAGGAAATTCTCACCCATCGCCAAAGATACTTCTATACCTTCCAGATTGGCCTAGTATTATGGGAACGTTACATTAAAGTTTGATAAATAAACTATTTTCTTTTATTTTAGGATTTTAAAGTTAGAATATTATTCCATATACAAGTAAGTTTTAGAATACAAGTTTCTGTATATAAGTAGGTTTTAGAACCATTTACTATTAGAATATCAGGTAAAAGAGTGTTGGTAGTATAGGTTACGCAAATTATCCCATATATCGGACAAGGCATTCGGAAACATTCGAAGATATGAAAAGATATGATGGATATGCCTGAGATAATAATGAATTGCCAGCTTCTGCCAGATCAAAATTCTTTTGAGTCACTTACTAACAAAACCTGGACTCATCAGTAAAGAGTACAGATCTCCATTTGACTTGCACTTCAACTGACACATGTGCTGATTGACAAATGACGTGCCCAAACAAACCTTTTATTTCAGTGAAGTTGTATGAAAACTTGTTGGAAGTGTCAACGTCTTGCATACAATGCTTCTTCCTGAAGCCTTCTGTGTGTAATAAAGTAGCAGCTACTGGAAGATCTGGATAACAGTCTTCCAGTAGCTGCTACTAGAGAAGATCTGAGGTGGGTTCGTGTTGAGAATCGGAGATTGCTTGCAGTTAGCTGCAAATAGCGATAATCTCCAACACTTGTAGCTTTAGAGCTTCATAGATTCTACTTTCTAGGAGCTAGTTTGGTTCTTAGAAATGCATTCCTCACTGGATCAAAGAAGGGCTCACATTCATTTATCTTGATGCATGATTATTTATAGTATTTATACGTGCATATGAATTTTATTGTACATAATACATGGGTGCAAATGTTATTGTACATAATACACGAGTATAAATTTTATTGCACATAATGTCATATGCACACATAGTGCTTAATGTTTATTAAACAAAACTTGTGTACGCATATTTGCATCTTCCTAAAAGTATATTATACGTAAAAATAATTTTACGAGAGTACATTTAAATACAAACTTTTATCTTTTCATTTTTAAAGAACCCTAGTAAAAACACTTTAAATTTCGATAGAGATAAATGACTAGTAATGAGTAAAGCATATTTTAAAATGCTTAAAAACTAACTTTTCATGATAAAATAAAAAAAAAAAAAAAAAAAAAAAAGAAAGAAAAGAACATTAAGTATCGTCACGAGTGACTATTTATTGTGTTCTAAAACGAATATTATTTTCAAGGTTTTTCAGACAAGAAAAATACAAATTTTATAAAACTGAATGAATGGGGCTGTCAGTCAATGAACACTTACCGAGAGAGAAGACAAGAGTTCTTTATTAAACCAAACTGTTCGGAAGGGAATCATTTCAGTAAGTCAGCAAAATAAAGGAGTTACTCAATAAAAAGAAAGAAAAATAGCAAACATCTGCGACTAACTTTATCTAAAAATACCATTTTTTTGTACAAAAATATTTTGATGTTGTGAAACACTGAGAAAGTTGAAAACATTTGGATAAACCCAAACAGAAAATATTTTGGGTACTTATCATCCATTTTGCTTTCAACTGTAAATAAAACTCGATTCTTGACCAAGTATAGAGGGCTCAGATTCCAATCCATTGGTGCAACGTCCTTTGCAGTCACTGCTTTCACAAACGTAAAGAGTTAATGGCGATTGCGACAGAGCGTTCATAGTCAGGCTGCCTGGTGGGAGTTTTCAGGGTTTACTCCTATATGAGAGACATACGCGGGCCTGATGGCCAATTGGCTGGCGCTCTGGTCTTTGGTACCACAGGCTTCAAATTACGAATCCTGGCGGTGGCATGGATGTTTGTTAGTGATTCGGAATCCACATTCAACTGTAGGTCTCGGTCTAATTAGCCTAGTGTGCGCAAAAAAGGACTGTAGAGCTATAAACCAAACCAAAACTATATGACACACAAATGCAGAGCAAATATCCTTACAAGTCTTCTTGTAATGCAATGGTCGTCTTTCAGAGTCCGTTAGTGAGTTATTCGTGACATTCATAAGTAGAACACGAGGTCCACCGATATTCGACGACAACAAAAAACTTCTATAAACAAACTCACAATTCATAGCAATACTTAGAAGCCTATGGATAAGCCTTGGAAGCCTTGGAGCCCATCTTGCCGTGTTGTAAAACAAAGTGGATAATGCGTGTTGTAATCCATGCCTTCTGAAGAGATTAGATGACGATTGTGGCATCATATGTAAGCATCTCGCATTCGACAGTTAAGATGCCTTATGGGAATTTTATGACTGCCTTGGAATTACATTTATCAATGAACTTTACGTGACAAAAATCAAGGGAAAAATAGCTCAGCTGTAAAAAAAAAAAACACCTCACATTAATGTTTGGACAAATATTCTGATTTAGTTGGATATTTTATTAATGTTTATTTTAAGTGAATAGTGAAATGACAATTACTGAATATTAAACGGATTAGAACATAAATAAATTTTACTTGTAAATCCATTATTAACTCCATTATTTATCATAAATGTGTTTATTTAATTGGTTTGGTAATTTAAAGATTTTTATAGGAAACAAAAAAATTCCCGATTAAATACAATTTTGTAAAATATGAGGGTTTTTTTTATTATTAAACTAAAACCTCTTTGTAAAATTAAACGATAACCAGAAACTCTAACGTCAACCCTGACTTTTCATGTAATATTTTAAAGATAAAAAGATTTCTTCACACTTCAAGAAGAAAAAAATTCTCTGTTTTCCTTGAAAGGAAAATTAAAATTTTGATGAATTAACATAATAACACAAGATGTCAGACAAACTACATTTTAAATTTAAAAATTATTAATTTTCTCCAACGCTTATCTCCTCACTTTATTTTCTTTAAGATTAAAAATTCTGATAAGGAACAACTTCAAAGCCTTCAAATTGTTACATAATAAAATTAATGAAACTACTTATTTCCACCTGAGGCTTAAATACAGCATCCTTTGATGATTCAAAGACTAATCATAAGCTTTAAGAAAATTAGTTTCTTCAGATTTCTTCAGTTTTGAAGGATTGGTGTGAAGGTATTCGTGACCCAAGATGTCAGCCGACAATATTTCCAACTAACATTTTTATTTCTACTAACGGCACTTAGAAGATAAAATCGCAGTTTTTCACTTAGTCAAATTAAACTCCATGAAGGACATCTGCAGAAAAAAGAAGCATTTATCTCAAAACTGGTGGAAACACTAGATCTCTTAAGATAGAACATGTCTCTCCAATAGCTCTTATAACATCCATTTACAAGATTGATCACGTTTGTCGTATGTTTTGTCTCTTTACTTACGTTGTAACTTCAACGCTTCCCACTCTTTTAAGTCTGGTCTAATCGAAATAAGGTGGAAGCACCATACAAAACGAGCACTCGTTTAAGGAGAATTCAGAAGTGGGATTTTCACATATTGATCTTGTATCTTCAAGTCAGTTGCGACATTTTCTGGGGGTGTGAGATTTGTATGGGCTTTTTATCTTCATTGGAACGTAAATAAGATCAAAATTTACTCTTTTTCTCTGTCTGTTGCTCTTCAAAGTTGAAGCACGGCAATTTAGGGTATTGAAACATTTTGTTTCTATAGTTCAAGTATTTTACAAAAGAAATTTCTGCAAGTGGAAATAAATTGTAATGTTTAACAACTTCAGTAATTTTTGTTAACAAAACTTTTACATTTTATATTATGTAATAAAAATTAATATAAGTTTGAATTCTTTAAATAAATTAATATTAATACTCTGGATTTTAATGGAATCTTTAAATTAAATTCTTTCAATTAAAAGATCTGCAGAAAAAAGAAGTTAAATTGGAAGATGGCAGCTAACTTCGATGACAACTTAATTTTTAACTTGCCATTGAAGCTTGAAGCCATTAACTTGCCATTTTGTAGCTGCTCCAGCATTATAAAAAATACTTTAGAAGACAAAATTTCATATGAAATTCAGCCTGTATAAAAACTTAAACGGGAATTATTAATATTCTGTTAATCCGAAAATTCAATTATATATAAAAGATATATATGTATATAGATAGATAGATAGATATCAATAGATGTAAACATTGTCCCAAAACGTTTTGTATACTTCTAAATGAAATAAACAATGAGCAAATTATGTCACTTTGACTCAATAATCTATTTTTCGTTTTCTGCGATGAAAAATATTTTTGGATTATTTAATATGAGAATTTGGAAAATACGGATAAAAAGTTCACTTCAAATTTTTCGAGTTTGATAAGGTTATAAGAAGTTTTAATAACATAATTCCACTTAACTTGAAAGAAAGATAAAATTTGGACACTCAAATAAACACAATATGTAAGATTGAGCATTGACAAAACTATCCAAACTAACTATATTCATAATTTTATGGTTGTAAGGTGCAGTGATTACTCTTTAAAGTGAATATTGTATCCAATTATAGAGTGATATTGTACTCACAAAAATAATTTGACAAGTGACCTCTTCAGGAATATCAGTCATAGGTAAACCGAAATAATTTATGAACCAAAAATTAGTTAAACTGTATCCAATTAATTGATACATTATCTGACATGTTGATGAAAATATAAAAAGAACATTTTCTTTATAAAAATGTAAATTAATTTAAAAATTCAATTAGAAAATCTTTGGTTAAATAAGTTACAACGGCAATGCAGAATACGAAAAGGAGTTATATTTATCACTTTAATTGACATATTAATGAAAACGTAAAAAGAAAGGCTTTTTGAATAAAGGTGTAAATCAATTTAAAGATTAAATTATATCTTTCATAGAATAAGTTATAATGATAATGTAGATTTTGTTACATGTTACATTGTTACACAATAACAGAGGATAAATTAAATCATTTAAATTAATCAACAAGTTATAAAAATCGCAGTTGATTTTAGCAAAATTTAAGGCATCATAAAAAGAAAGAAATGTGTCCTTAAAATTTAGGATTTTTTATAAAAAAAAGAGGAAATAAATCTTTAAATTCAGAAAAAAATAATATCAGTTATCTCAAGTGCTCAATATTTGTTGTCAATAAGAAATTGGAAATTCCCCTGTGATAGTGAAATAAAGTGAAATCTACATAAATTGAAAGCAATATTCTCAGGAAGATATGAAATTAACTAGCAGTAAATTACTTTCAGCAACTTAACATGAGATAACACCATTATCAGTCGCAATCAAGTATAACTTTATTATGATGAGCAACAATGCGCTACTGTTTAAGTTGCGTATTTAAAGACGTTACTAACACTCATTGCAATAGTTATCGATACAAAAGCGCTTTGTTAAAAAAGCCCGAAGATTCATAACCTTCGCATTAAAAAATCTATTAAGAAGTATGTTATTTTAGCAGGAAGCCATTTTATTGCTTTTTAGGTTTCCAGGTTGAGCTCACCTTGAAAATCTAACTTTCGCTATTAATGGAAGCGTGGGCTTAAAGATTATTTTTTCTCTGTTTTTGAAAAATTTCAATAGGCAGTCATTAGAGTCTGGCGGCTCCCTTTGAAGACACGACCTGTACAGGTTAACGTGTGCATTTAGGTCAAAACCTTCCGAGTTTAAGGTCAAGCGATTTCTTAGTATTTTAATTACTTTTTGTGCTCTTTTGAATGAGACGGCTCAAGCATGTAGGTAGGTCTAAACAGCTAATTTGCGGTAAATCTTAATTGGTTAATAGAATTCGAAGACATAGATTAAGTTAAGATGGCTCCAAACTACTGATGGTTATCAGCGTTGATGAAAAAACGAGTTTTTTTCTCTGTTCTTTATCTTTTTCTTTTATCACGCGTGTAGTTTCTGGTTAAGTTGAAAGAGTTAAATACCATTTTCTTTTTTCATTTTATATGCTTCAAAATTTTTAGTTTTACTAGAATATTTACATAAAAATATGGCTACTTATTTAATTTCTTTTAAATTATATTTTAAATAATTATTTTTTATAGTTAATTAATTATAATTTCTAGCTTATGACTCTCTCGTGGCTCAGTGCTAGCTAATTAAGGTACAAAAGGACCTGATTCATTTTGGGATAGTTCCTTGCAGTCACTGCGTTGAAAAAAAAGGTACTGTGACCGAGTGTGTCCCCCCTCCGATAGTCGAGCTAATTAGTAGGAATTTTTCATTTTATCCCATATAACCAGTAAATATTGGATATTTACCCTTAAAAGTATTCCCTCACCCTTTCAAGGCATTACTTCTACACCGTTCAAAGGTTTCTGCTGACACATCAAAATGATGTCCACCATCATAATTATGTCAACAAATTAGGACTTTCTTTGGCCATGCGGGCAGTATCGAAACATAAAGAAAACTAGAATGAATTAAAAGTTACAGATGGAATTTTTAAAAGGTGGCAGTTAGATAAAAAAATCGCAGTTAAAAGGAAACATGAATCATTTAAGCAATTTTTAAATTTTATCTTTAGTAAAATTCCTTCTAGAAAAAAAAAATACGATTTACGAGTGCTCGTGAAATTGTCTCCAAGTTTTAAACTCGCTGAAGATTCAAACTCACAGAAGAGGAATTTTATTCAGAGGTGATTCAAGAAGATGAATACGCTATGTCAGTAAACTGATACTTTCAGCGAAATACAATAAAGCGGCTACTGTTTGGAAACTCACTGTGAAATACAACTTAATCTAATGCATTCAATCCAAGAGAAATAAGTTTTTGCTACGTGTCCAGCATTATAAACGTATCCCATTTATTTTCAGGTTTGTTTTGTTTGTTCTGGTGTGTTTTTATATATATATATATATATATAAAACACTAGAACAAAACAAATATATATAAATGTGGAATTTGACTAGCCTACCTCGTAGAAATGCAGGCATCATAACCAACTGTATATTTGATATAGGATAGTATGTACAAGGTGGATAATTAAGATTAGGCTTTTTGATTATAAAAACAACTTTGTGTTTTTAATTTTTTAAACTGCACACTTATTTAAATATACTTTATTTAACTTTTATTGTGTCTTTTCATACATATTTTTGTCATTATGCAAAATTGGAATCATTGAGGTACAAAAAAAGTTCGCATATTATTATAATTTTATCAAATTCTAGTGAGAGTTACGATTTGTACAGCAATCAGTGCAGTTGGAGTGCTGATGCCATATTTCTTTAAAAACTGCGACCGTAATCAACATTAGTAATCTTATATCGAAGCACTTTATACCTATTCCAGTAGAATTGAATTCTATTGAAGATTTCAAGTACCAATAAAATGGAACAAGACCTCAAGCCACTGAGAATATCTTCATCGATATCTAGAAGTATGTTGGTCCTAATGTTATATAGAAAAACTTTATAAATATTCCAGCAGAAGCAAATTTTGTCGAGATTTCTAATACCAAAAATGGAGAGATATCGATGAAGATATATGGGCATCCATGAAATTATTTTCAAGCCTTCTGGATATGGATGAAGATATTCTCAAACCATTTACATTCAAAAAGATTGATTTTCGGCTTTTCCAACATGAAAACAAAATTTCAGCTCTAATTTCAAAATCTGGATTGGAAAAATAGTATTCAACTTGGTTTCTAATTCGCAACTTATATTTCTATCTTAACTTGGTTTCTATTTCAACTTGGGAAATTTTGTTACTTGACGCAGTCTGCGTCGACTTCAAGAATAGGATTTGTACTACTATCTACAAGACCAACATCATTAGACAACTTGCATATAAAATTAAAAATATCTTAAAGGAAAATTAACCAGGAAAAAGTTTGAAATAACTTTAGAAACAATTTAGTTAAGCCTGACTGTTGAGTTTCAGACTGAAAATAACTGTATATTATGAATAAAATATAAATAAAACTTTCAAAGAATTTGTAAAATATCTGGTATATATTTTGTAGTAAAAAGTAATCAGTAATAGTATTGATAGAAAGTAGTCTGTATCAAAATCTCATAAATTTTATTGAACTTAATATTGATTTCAAATATATTTTAGAACTTTACACGCTAGCTAAGATTGATACGAGAAGTTCTTGACTACCGAAAATCAATATTTATCCAAGACCTTAAGGAAATGGAAAAGGGTTTACAATTTTATTGATCGTGAGAGACTACACCAAATTCATGTTCTAACTGAATTTAGAAAAGATTTCGAAGCACCTAGATCTATATTAATAACATTTTTGCAAAAAGAATATTGATTGAAAATTCAATAGTGGATGCAAAAGGGCGCTCAGGTAAATGGATCTACAGCAAAACGCTGTCTCAGCTGAATGGAAATTGTGCTTAACAATGACAGCTAAAGGGAAAATATTATTTTCAAATACCAAACATTTTGACGTAAGGATATTTAACACTATAATTATTGAGATATAGTACTCTGCATAATCAACGGTGCATCATAGGTTGTAGACTATACATATTATGCCTTAATAATTTAAATTGAACACCTCTAGGTATACGGAATGGGCTGCACTGCACACGTATTGTGTCATAACAATTTAGAATGAACACCACTAGCGGTACGAACGTGGGCTACACTGCACCCATATTGTGTCATGGCAATTTAGAATGAACATCTTCACTGGTAAGGGGTGGGCTATACTGCACTCATATTGTGCCAATTTAGATTAAACACCTCCACGTGTACGGGGATGGGCTACACTGCATCCATATTGTGCCACAACAATTTAGAATGAACACCTCCACTGATAAGGGGTGGGCTATACTGCACCCATATTGTGCTAATTTAGATTAAACACATCCACGGATACGGAGATTGGCTCCACTGTACCCATACTGTGTCACAAGAATTTAAGATGAACACCTCCAAGGGTATGTTGATAGGCTACACTGCACCCATATGTTCCCCAATAATTTAGAATGAACACCTCCACGGGTACGGAGGTGAACTACATTGCACCACAACAATTCAGAGTGAACACTTTCAGCGGTGGCATCTGAGGATTCGCATCCTTCTCTCCTATCCCCGGCATAGATAAATAAGCTTTCGGTTAGCTTTCACTTGTCTAGTATCGGATTAGAATCCACAATTTGGGAAACACAATGTATTATCAAAGAGGCCCTCCATCCTTACTTATTGGAAAATTAGATATACATTTCTGAGATCAAAATTTATAATACGGAGATATAGCACTATTATCTACTGTACTTAAATGCACTAATTTTTAAAGTACAATTTTATTAAGATACATGTTGATGAGATTTTCTTATTGTTTTTGTTCAATTATGAGAAAATCTAAATTTAATAGTATTAATTAAAAGTTTTTATATTAAGATAGAAACTTGTAAAAGAGTGAGAACATTTTTAATTAACTTAGTTTTGTATTAACTCTTTAATATAAAAATCAAGTATTGTTCTCTAGAGTTTTTCTTTCGATTTAAAAAACAATAATAACTACAATATTTCAAAAAAATTTTTTATCCAATCTTTGTTCGATTCTTCACTTCATGAATTTAAAAATAGATCTGAATTTATATTTTTCTAATTGATGGGATTCAAGTAATCATTTTATATTGAATTTATTTGAAAATTATAAAAAAGTGTTTTTATATTTTATCAATAAGCACAAGTGTTTAAATAATTAAAGCCTCATTGTGATTGGCTAATGCTTCACTCCTCACCGTTTAATGGCTTGACGTGAATGCTGTTTAAAAGTTCAATATATATATATATATATATTATTTTAGAATAAAGCTTATTTAAGAAATTCAATTCCAGATAAAGAAAAATTAGTCATTTTCAGAAAAATGTAAAGGAAAAATTTGCCTTTTTTGTTAATTTTAAGCTCCATTTATAGCCCAGTAATAATGGGCGTAATCTAGCACGCAAAAGTTACAGTACTAGTTAATAATATAGCATGCAAAACTTAAAGTACTAGTAACTAATCTAGCATGCAAAAGTTAAAGTACTAGTTACTAATCTAGCATGCTGAAGTCAATAGTTCGATTTTATTGCACAACACTCACTGCTTTGAAAAACGAGTAGATAAATTGAAACACGATCACATCAACAATCGAAGTGGTGAGGTTTCCTCCAAGAACGATAAATGAATAGCAGTTACCTCTAAATGTCCTCCCATAAAGCATTACTATCTTCTTTCTTATTTCAGTCATATTAGTAAGTGGAAAGAATAAAAGTACTTGCCATTGATAAAAAAATATCATATGGATTTTAAAAAGATTCAAAATTGCAAATATTTTTGTTATTATGCCGAGGTAATCAATTATACACTAGCATTTATTTTATTTCATAAATTTGTTTATATTTATACGTCCTAATTCTCAGAAAGACAGAATTCTCATAGATCAACATAAAAACCTAACTAATAATTATATATAATTATAATTATTTTAGTATATAATTACTTTAAGTTTATAGAATTAAAATGTTTTAAGGAATTAGTATACAGAATGATTTCCATTAAAATCAATAGACCGCAGAGGTATTCCGAAGATTTAAATTCAAATAAATGATGATGAATAGTTTAGCATTGTAAAATCCCATCAGCATCTTTTCAAAGCTTAAGGCACTTATAGCTCCACAAAGATTATATCTTCGGAAAGTCATTCCCTTTCGGAGAATATGAATTTAAATAAATTGCCCAAAGAAGAAAGGGCACATTTTATACTATTGACGCTACATATAACACGGATGTAAACTTTTCCTGTTGGCATTTTATTTCCCTTCCTGTTGAAATGTCTGAGAGTTAATTGAGATAGATTGTCAGTCATTATTAGTCATAGCTGTTCCTCATTTGGGTTGATGATTGGTTCTTACTTTTGGATAGATGGATAGCACAAGAGGATTCTTGCTGACTTAATTACATTAAACTTCTTCGATTTACTAATCATGTGTGAACATGGTGTTATACTGGTATGAAGTCCATGAAGTCGCCAAAATTATGAAGCTGTAAACTGTGTGTATAAATAAGTTTTATAAAATGTGGGTAAAAGTCTGCGTTATAGAAGTTGAAGCTTCTAAAATAATGAAAGAGCTGTAGGAATCTTTCCAAAAATTCTAGAGAACTCACGAATTTATGCATCTGGAGGAGTTTCAGGAAAAGTGGCGTCAACAAAAACGCATGGAAACGAAATATAGTTGCGCATGGCATCTCATGTTGGTAGTTGAATGAATTAGAATTATTTTTGAATTCCGTAGATGAGATTTTAGTTAATAGAAAACTGTGATTATTTTATTATTCTTGATGATGGTTCTAACATTCCTGAGGCTATTGAGTTTGATAAATGTTCTTGTAATTTTGTGACTAACATCAAATTTATATAATGGTTGTCGTTATTTATTGGAATTGATATTTTTTTATTAATCCACATCTGTTACATGTTTTTCATCACAATGTGAACTATTACACAATAACAAGTACAATCACTATTACTCTATTTTCCATAGTTCATTGAAAATAATATACAGGGTGATTCAACTGATACATAATTTGAGGGTGGTACAGTTTACATTTTTTTTAGGAATGTAGCCTCGCAAGTGACTCGTTGAGGCACGAATACAAAAATGAGGCATAAAAAGAAAAGTTTATTTACATCATTTCAAAGTGCTTCTTTGATTCAATGTTTATAATAAATGCTCAAAATTGAAACCACCAACAATAATACAAGCTTGGTATCGAACGTGAATGGCAAATAGTTCCAAAAATGCCAGGCATTTGGTGCACGCTTGCAGTCGCAATGGATTGTCAAGCATTGGGGTCTACAATTGAGTGAACTGGAATCTCGTAAATGAAAGCACAGTTCAAACAGAGAGTAAGAATAAAATAGAGTACGTACTCACTCATTAGTTAGGGATTTAAACCTGGCTATTGCGTGAAATTCGTTTGAAAGTGTGTTCGTTTTCCATCGTGTCACTTTCGATCTAACATTCCTATACAAAAATGTATGCTTCAGTGCGCTGTACATCTTTTTAAAGTTTGTCCCATGACCATTGAATCCTCCTGTATACATAATTTTACACTTATTTTTCAAAATTATTTTAAATAACTTTTTAAACAACTTCAAAAAAAAAAAAAAAAAAAAAATTGAAAATGTAATTGACATCTGGAATTGGTTATTTTCATGGTATTTCTCAAGCTGATTGAATACAAAAAAAAAAAAAAAAAAAAACTTTACTTTTATTTATCAAGTATTTTGATATTTAGTTATCAATGAACTAACATAATAAACAAAAGAGGAAAGAATAAATCTTGCTTCTTGAGCATATTTGAAATAAAATTTCAAGAAATTATGAAACCCTTAAGGAAGGTATGTATAGACTTGTGAAAGACAGCTACCACATGTACTGATTGTACCTAACATGGCCGAGGGCAACACCAGAAGAATAATCTTGAAAATGCCTATGTTAATTTTATTTCCTTTATTTATACATATATGAGAAAAATAATAAATAAATCATACTTTTCATTAGAAAAGTAAATAAAGAGTTTCATGCGTAAAATTGCATTGATTTAAAAAATGCTTCAGAATTTGATTCGATTTTTGTAGTAACAAATGTAAAAGTGATTAGTCAGATAGTTTCTATTTATGGATTTTTAATGCTTATGCCTGTAAATATTTGTTAACAGATATATTTACATCAAAAAGGCTTGTGAATTTTTATTTATATCTAACAATTATCGCTGATACTTGGTTGAGAACAATTTTAAAATGGAACAAAACTTTATCAGCCTTATAATATACGTAACGAAATCTTGAAACAAACATTTGTTAAACTTGAATTAAACATTTGATGGTTAATGTCTTAATAGCCAATGGAATTCCTTATTTTATGTTTTGGTAAGACAGGAATAAATAAAAAAAATAATGTAATTAAGAATACCCATTCCAGACTATCGCATTATTAAAAAGTTTTTATCTCCTAATATGTATTAAAATATTATTCCAATAACTATTTTTTTTTTATTAAACTTAGACTTTTTTTATTAAAATTAAAATTTAAATAAACCCCACCAAAATAATTTACACTTAAACCCAAGACAATATAAACATGTTATATATACAAAATAAGTGACTTGATACAAGTCCAAGCAATTTAGCGATGTATTTCAATTACATGGAGAACCAAAATCCCTTCCATTTAGAAGTAGCAAGAAATAAAAGTAACAATATTATATATATATATATATATATATATATTCTTAATTATACTTATTCTTTTTATTCTAATAGTTCTCCAAAAACTAAAACTATAAATAATAATAATAATAATAATATTTTTAGAACTTTACTTTTTTTTTTCCCTTTCTTTAAGCTTAAAAAAATAATAATAACGACACTTTAACCAAGACAGAATAGTTATCTATGCTAAATAAATACAGAGTTTATATATTTATGCTCAGCAGGAAAAGAAAAATCAATATAGCAGTTGAATAGAAAAAGATTTTCCGCGTAAATAAAGTTCCAGACATCCAGTGTGTTTGACCAGCCTGAATTAAAATCGATGCAACCGTCTGTCTGGTAGACAATAAATATTCGTGGCGCCATCTTTTTACTAATAAGGTAACTAAACATTTGTAAACTACGTGTGCGCATATTTTGGATATTTTTAGATGTGTCTCCTACTAAATTCCTATTTCGCTTCTACGTACACACGTAAAGTGCAACAGAAATAGACAAAATTGAATTGGGAAATTGAAGTGAGGGGAGTTCTTTTTGTTTTATTTTAGGTAGCATAAAAGATAAAAATGCCAATAAATTCTGCCATCTGTTTGTGTTTTCTGCCATCAAGTTATAAACAGTGATTTTAAGAACGTTTTCTTTTTTAGAATGAAAAGCAGTGATCGTTGGATTCGGTAGACTTCTAGGCTTTTAGTAAGCTAATATTATTTAGAAATATGTTTTTTTTTTCTCCTTTTATTTTGTTTATAGTAACTATTATATGTTTTCATTTTTAAATGGAAGTAATTTTTTTTAAATATATATTAATCCAGCTGGAGTTGATTAATAAAATAATTTGTAATAAAATTAAGTGATATTTAAATAAGATGCATAGCGATTGTTTGTTTTCAAATTAAAAACTGACATTTTGAAAACATACAATTTAGTGCAAATTTTCAATGATCAATCGTGAAATAAAGTGTGTTTTCATTTCTTAAATTTATCAAAAAATTTTTAATGAAATTAGTTATTTTCATTTATAAAAATGAGTTATTTTATTTTCGAAAATCTTTATATATATTGGTGGTTTGCAGCGTCTTCGCCAAAACGAAAAACTGATGTTGGCGAAATAATGAACGGGATTATTTTTTCATTTCGGCTAAAATACGGTTTTGAACTTTAGCAAATCTTTGAAAAAAAAAAAAAAAAAAAAAAAAAAAACACTCACGGTTTATACACAGATCGGCTTACATTTGAAATGTACGATCTTTATATATCTATAAAGAAGCAAATAAAGCAAAGTTTATTGACCTAAAAATTTCAAAAGCTGGCTTGTCAAAAAATGTAAGATCAAAATTTAGTAATTTAATTTTCAAATTTATGAAATTTATTACAATATGCTGTATCAATTTATTACAATATGTTGAATCATTTACATATGCAATTGATGAAAACGTTACATCGGATTAATTATGTGAGGAAGTCAGCTAGTGCAAATCTCAACTCAAGTCAGTTGCTCTGACCAATACAGATATTCCCAATCATAAGCAGAGTGCACTGTGCGACATATCATCCAGCAGGAACATGCGCAGATGGCCTATTGAGGGCTTAGGTTTGAATTCCTTGGTGGCGTCCCTTGTGATCATTGTTTTCAAAAACGAAAAAAATTCAGTGGTGATTATAATTGTCAAGCTGCCTAATCAAAGTTGTTCGTGATTTACTCCATATGCAAATGTGGAACATTTATCCCTAAAAGTCCCCTACAATTTAATCTCTTTCCTTCATGGCCTGTCAGTGGGTTGTTTGTGGTATATATAAGTGGAACACAAGGCCAACAGATCCAAGAAAAAAAAAAAAACACAGAACACTTTGATATGACTCAGGGGTTCTTTGTCAGTAAGATAAAATCCACGGATTAGAATGATATCTTTAAATGAATAAAATAATTTTTATAACGTTAATTTTGTGCATAATCTTTCAAACACACTTTTTAGCTTATAAGTGACTTATTATAATTTTGATTGAAATATAATATGTCATTTTTTAAAAATATTTTTATTTGCGTTGTTCTTAAACTATTTTATAGAATGTGAAAAAAAATTACATAGCCCATTCATTACTTTTAAAATTATAGTTAATTATATTATAAATCCTTTGTTCGATGATGCACGATAAACATGGACATTTTTTAACCAACTGTAATTATTAACAAACAATGTATATGGGACATACTAGTGATACTATTACCGGGTAAGAGAAATAAAAATGCGTGACATCGAAATTTACTTGCTGAACGACTACAGCTGATAAGTTACCAGATAGCATACAAGTTAAGTCGCATGATAGCTTATACACAACTGGACACTGCAGTCTAATGGCATAGTGCTACCACTAATGACTGCTATTACATAAGAAAACATTTTTTTTTTCTAGCTATGAAGTAACTGTTGATATAATATAATTAATTATGTTAGATAGTATGAATAATAGATAGTTTCATAAGTCGTTAAGTGTATTCTTATTATTATGATTAGTTAAACCTTTACTAATAATGGTTGTCATCATTTTTTATTTTCACCTGCACTCTAATTAATGCTAAAATTGGTTAGTGACCACTGATAATGATTTTTCACATGCAAGCCATAGAACCCTTGGTTGAAAAACCCTGGTATAATTGTAGAGATCCTTTCAAATAAACTAATTTTATTCATTAAAGTCTTCCGTAACCTACAATATTGCTCCAGGTTATCTATTTCTGATAAAATAAAATTGATTATCATACTACTATATTTTATGTTGCAGGGTCTGTATACTTATCATGAGAAATCCTAATTCATGATTTCTTTAATTTTTTATTTTCACTGATCTGTAATTAATGCTAAATTTGGTTATAGATCACTGATAACTATCTTTTATATCCAAGCCATAGAAACCCTGGTTGAGAAACTATGGTATAAAAATAGAGACCATTTCAACTACAATAATTTTATTATTTAAAATTTTCCGGAAACTACTATAGTGCTCCAGGTTATCTATTTCCGATAAAATAAAATTGGTTGTAAAGCTATTTTACGTTACAGGGTCATTACCCTTATCGTGGCAAATCCTAATTCATGATTTCTTTATTTTCATTGATCTCTAATTAGTGTTAAATTTGGTTAGAGATCACTGATAATCATTTTTCACATTCAAACCATAGAACTCTTGGCTGAGGAAATATACTATAATTATAGAGATGTTTTCAAGCAAAATTTTATTCGTTAAAATTTTCCATAACTACTATATTGCTCCAGGTTATCTATTTCTGATAAAATAAAATTGGTTGTAAAGCTATTTTACGTTACAGGGTAGGGTGACTATTTCTTTATTTTCATTGAGTGTTAAATTTGGTTAGAACCTGAATTCATTTTCACATTTAGAACTCTTGATTATTTATTTTTATTGTTAAAATTTTCAAATTAGTGTTATCTATTTCTGATAAAATAAAATTGGTTGTAAAACTATTTTACGTTTAGGGTTATTCATTAGAAAAATTCATGATTTACTTGATTATTTATTTTCACTGATTTTCAATTAGTGCTCTCCAATTTTATTCATTAAAACTACTACTAAGTACGCTAAATTACTCCAGGTTATTTATTAATGGCAAAATAAAATTAATTATCAATTTTTCGTTACGGTTATTCTTATTATGAAAAATCATAATTCATGATTTATTTAATTTTTTTTATTTTCACTGATCTCTAATTAATGCTAAATTTGGTTATAGATCACTAATATCGACTTCACATCCAAGTCATAGTATCCCTGATTGAATAACCATGGCATAATTATAGAGACCTTTTCAAATAATATATTCATTAATATCTTACGCAACTTCTGTATTGCTCCAGGTTATCATGAGAAATCTTAATTCATTAAAATTGACCAACACCAAAAAGTAAATAAAGCTGACATGGAGAAATTAATACCATAACATAATTTACAAATAGTATGACTAAAGTTAATAATGATGCTAATTTTTTCATTTATCTTTGCAACATCGTTTACTTAGAGGTAAAAAAAAAAAAAAAAAATCAAAATATCTTCCGCATAATCTAGGTTGAATTGCTAAAAAATAAATAAAGGTACCTTGTATGTAAAGCATGTGAGTCATTTTACCTGCTCTCGTAATTTGAGCCTTATGTCCACTGCAATAAAATGGATAAGGCTTTTAAAAAATATACCATTTTTTTTGGAATACTTGAGTAGTAAAATACGTCATGGATCAGAAAGCGTGTAAATTGTCAGAGTGAAATGTGTAAATAAAACTTATCGAAGCGTAAAATGGCATTCTATACGCCTTATGCGGTTAAGTATCATTGTAACTTCAGATTTGGTGAGGGAGATCACATAAAAGTAAGAATTTCAAAGGTGAAAAGAAAATATCACCCTTTTTTTCTTAAAATTTTCTACAATCATATAATATTTCAAAAGATATGGTTAAAAAAAAAACTTGTCGTTTGGAAAGTAATTATAGTATGATAAGATGGTAAGTAGAGCATGAAGCCAAAATATTGCTTGCCTTTTGATGTATGGTTTTACTGTTTCATGTGTTCTTGTTTCTTAAAAGTAGAAGTATTTTTGAAAGGTTGATTTTTTTTTGCAACTCTTATGTTGTATGATGCCATAAAATATTTGGTTTAAAAATTTTTCTTTGAAATGAGATCAGTATTTCTGCAGATTTGTGTTCCAGTATTATTAGCAAAATGATCAAACTTGATTTCCAATTGTTTTTCTAAAATATATTCAGCAAATATAACGCTGGATCTTTATTTTTATTTTCATTATATGCTATAGATTCTGGGAGTAAAAATTTCTTCCTTTTTCTATATTTGATCAATCCATTTAGTTATGAATTGACGAAAAGAGTTCTTATTTTCATCTGTAAGTAAGAGTATCTATAATCTATATATCATCATTAACATCATCTTATCTCTTCAGTATGTGTCATCTACCTCATCTGTATAGTAATAAGTTCTTAGATTTTTCTGTAAGTAAGAGTATTCCTCATTTGTACATAGCAAGTGATCAAACTTTATTTCCAATTGTTTTTCTAAAATATATTCTGAAAATATAACGCTGAATCATTACTTTATTATTATTATATGCTATTTATTTTGAGGAAGTAAAAAATTGCTACATTTTTCAATATTTTATCAATCCATTTAGTTATGAATTGACGAAGAGAGTTCTTAGTTTTATCTGTAAGAGTATCTCTTATCAGTACATCATCATCATTATCATCTTATCATCTCATTAATATCTGTCATCTATCTCATCTGAGCTGTAATGAGTTCTAAACCACATCTGTGCGTACATACTTCATTTGTAGATGCATCAATATTAGCATTTGTTGAAAAGACTAACATTTCTTCATTTAAAAATATTAAATTGTTTACTTTTTAATAAGTTATGAATTTTGTAAAATGTTTCTTATAAAAAAATACGTAGAAGAATTATTAAGTAAAATGAAATAAAAACATTCAACATTTTAATTTTTTGCTAAATAGAAAACTTATTATTAATATTTAATTTTAGTTTTTATTCAACATTATTAAAACATAGTTTAAAATAAAATGTAACTATATACACTTTTTACACACCAAAAATTCAATAAAGAAGCATTAGATAACTTTAAAAAAAGATAAATATAAAATTTATATTATTCTGTAGAATTTGCAAATGCATATTCCTAGAATGGTTCTTTTCTTAAAACAGAATATTGTACTTCTTAGTTTTAGAGAACTAAATTAATTTTGAACAGAATAAATCAATTCGAAGTTATTTATATAAAAAAAGAAAAATATAATTTATGAATGAATTTACTTATAAATGAATTCACTTATAAATGACCTTAATTTATTTAAAGCTAGCTAAGCATTTTTTTTTTTTTTTTTTTTTGCCTTATTTCACAATGTACTATTATATATAAAATTCTATGAATAATATATCAACCTAAAATGAAAATAGGAGAAAAAAGATAAGACAATATACAATACATAAGACAATGATACGTTTTACATAAAAATTTAACTTTAAGATAAAATAAAAATATTATAAACATGGTCTTAATATACACATATGATTATATAATATATAGATAGGAACAGAAGGAAAACGTAAATTTAGATACGTCGTAATACGGAAAGACGAAAATATAAATACTCACAGTAGAAAAACTGCAGTAAAAAGCTTTTTTAATGTTTCGATATATTTACGCAGGCATGTTTTATATCTCATAAAAAATTGCTGGAATCAAAACTCAAAACATAGATTATGTTTCTATTTTAAGCCAAAGTGCAATTTTTAAGAATTAATATTTTTTAGTGTATGACATTGAAGATCATGGTATTTAGGATTTTTACTAACATCATAAGCTAAAAAACAAAAGAAAATACAGTTATACAATCATTCTGAGGATACTGCTTTGGATTTCAAACTAGAGAGCTAAGGTCAAAACCCACCAAACGAAGCCGAAACGAAAGTTTAGATATCTATACCTGCTCAATTATTTTAACTTAATTGGCCCGGCATAGACACAAAATGAAAAATCCATAGGTCAGAATGTCCTTCTGTTTGGCTAGAGGAGGAAGGTAGAAGTGTTCAAATTCTCAGATATCATCCCTGGGAGTATTTGTTCAAAACTGTGATTGGAAATGCGAATTATGTCTAGTATATCGACTTGCTCCTCAAGGTGCAATCCTGAGTAACACTGAATCTATTATTCTAGCGGTCATGTCTGTCATACTACTAGCGAATTTCAAATTATGAATTGCAAATTTCATATTTACAAGAATAATAAGAATTTTAACATAATTGCATTTTGTCTATAAATATATTTTTGACATTTATATTTAGTTCATCATAGAAAATTTACGGGTTATTTGAATTAAAATGAGTTGAAGGAGTCTTTGACACTTTAAGAATAGCATTTTAGCTTAGTAACAGACAGACAAACGTTTAAAAATTAAGCTATACATTGTCCACTTTACTTTCAATAAAACATAAATGTTAAACTAAAAAACTTTACTTGTCTGTTATATATTTTACACAGACAATCGCTCAACATTTTTGACATTTCAATTACTCCTTGCATGTCAGTATTGGTCTACTAGACGCCGTAACGAAGAGTTGCCTAGTATGAAAATGGATTTTAAAAATTCTTACTACTTTTATTTATTTATGAATTATGATCGATTTTGTTCCCTGAAATAGGTGAATCAATATTCTATTTTATACTAATTTTCATATTATTTTTTAGGCATTCAGTAAATTTATTTCAGTTTATGTTTTATTTTAAAGAAACTGCAAGAGTGATAGCAATGACTGTAAACCGAAGAAAGTACAAAAGACACAAACACATTAAGTTTCCATGGAAACTACAAACTTTTGAAATTCCTTTCTCACTTTATGAGTTCAGTTACCTCAAAACTTGGCACACTAACTCTTTTGAAACATTAGGTTAGAGCAACAATATAATAAAATGCTAATAACTGTTGCAAAAGAGACGCGAACTAGCTATTAAAATGCACCCGAAATGAAATGAACGACTAACGACATGAAGTGTTTTGGTTCGTATGAGAAATGTCACATCGTAAGATAATACAATTAAAACTAGAAACTTTTATAAGATTAATAGATTAAAATTATTATAGAATTAAGATTATTATAGAATTAAAATTGTTATTAATTAAAATTATTATAGAATTTAATCATAAAATCCTCTTTAACAAAAATGATTATGCTTCTTTAATTTAAATTTAAACTTGCATTTTTCTATTTAAACATACACCATATCATTATTTACATTAAATTTGTAGAAATAACACCTGCTACTTTTAGCAGAAAATGTAATAACTGTTACTAGACGGTAGATATCGTATGATACATGCCATCAAAACTCTCCTAATTTGCAGCTGTTACATAAGCAGCTGTTGTTCATGCGAGCTTTATTCATAGTTAGTTCTCAGACTTCTTCATAGTGGACACAATTTTAAGTGGTTCTGTTTCCTCAAATGGAACTACGACTTCGACAGAAACAAGGTCAACAGAAGCAAATTAACTCTTTGAAACCGTTGCAGTCAAATGATCTGTGGCAAGCAAGTGAATTACCAAAATCATTTATACCGCAAGGAGCTACTGAGATGGTTTGTTCTTATTTTATTTCAACAACTTATTCCCTTCCCTTCTAGTGCTGGAAAATAAATCTTAAAAGCCACTCAAGTTTCTCGTAAAGTTTATCTACTGGAAAACAGGATGGTTTTTATAGACTTGTGAGAATAAAAGGGATTTTAAATTAGTAGGAAATTTTCTTGAAGAATTGCTCCATATTATTCGAAAGAGCATATTCAAATAAATTTTAGAAAATACATAAAACAATAAATAATCAATATTAAACAAAATTTCACAATTTTCTAGAGCAATGTAAATAACATAGCTTAATCTATCTTATATTAGCTTAATCTATGTCGATTAATTTGAAATTATTTTTTCATTCGTTTATAAAATAATAAATAATTAGTTAAAAATTAAAAATCTAAAATGAAATTTTAATTTTAATTTCGTAAAATTTTAGAAGAATACTAAATTACCGATTGAATCAAAAGAAAATGACTCTCTATTCAATATTTCAGAATCTAATTAAATAGATATGCTTACTTTTAAATAAATTAAAATCAAAGTGATCTGATTGAATCATGATCATAAAATATTTAAATATTTATATTTTACAAAATTATAAATCAAATTCAATAAAATATATTTGCTAATAATTACGTTTCTTTATAATATTTTTTTTTTTTTGTTTTCATTTAATTAATCTTTCAAAATCAACATTTGTCTATTTTATTTATTCTTTGTTTTTAAAAATGAGATTTTAATTTACTCATTGTTCATTGTTTAAATGATGTGGAAATTATATTTTTAACTTAGAATTAAAGTAGTTTTAGTAGTAGAATTAATTAGTAGTTTTAAAATATAATTATCCGAATTTTGAGATTTTATTTAAATTAGCCATTTACAAAAATTACAACAGCAAATTTAAATAAAATGTAATTATTTTATATCGCCTTAAATCGTTTAAAAATTAATAAAAAATTTTGAACAGTAACAAGAAAATTAAATTAAAAAATTGGTATTCGTTTAATATTTGTCTATGTAGGATTTTGCCGAAAGGTATAGTATAAGCAGTTGAATCTTAAGTAAATAATAAGCTTATATATGATTTATGTATTTTTGTGACCAAAGAAATCAAATTACTTAAAATAAAATAAGTAATTTGATTTCTTTTTTTTATTTATGTTTTCTTACGACCCTCTTCTGCCACAAAAAAAAGATCACGAATAGATTTATTTGGAAAAATTCTATACAAAGGCTTGCTTATGTTTAGTATTTTGTATTGACTAATTACAATGAAATTAAATTTAAGTTCCTGATTTTAGTTGTTTGATTTTATATCTTGTTTTACAAGTTAATACAAATGTTTTGGAACAATAACTGCTAACATTTTCTTTTTCTGACTGATCTATTAAAATTTAATTTTACAATATTGTGATTCCTTATATAAATAGACAAATATAAATGTTAATCAGTTAATAAATGATACCAGTTATTAAAAATAAATAAAATTAATATAAATTAAAAATGCATTTTCGAAAAGTAATACTTACAATTATTAAAAAAATAATTTTGCACGAATTTTTCGAAAAATTACTATGTTTTTTTAAATCTGTTATATCTTGAAAAGAATGTACTGACAATCTGTTGCCAGAAAAATTTGCTAATAACTACCATTTAAATAACAACATAGGCAAAAAAAAAAGGTTTTAAGAAATCGAATGTAAAATATAGTGAATTTCGTCATTTTAGATATTATTTCGTGTTTGAAGACAAGGAAAATTAATTCATTAATTGAAATTAAAAATATATTTTAAATATCGAGCTGTCTTTGAATTGAATAATTTTCATTTATTTAATACATTTTAAATTTTTTTTTAACCGAAAGGATGAAAATACTTTTGTGTTTGATTTGTTAGTAGAATGAAACAGGTTTTTCCGATTTATAAGCACAATGTTATTCTTTTATTAAGCAAATTTCCGTTTTTGCATGCATAAACTAATAAGAAGATTTGACTAGCCAACGTTATGTCTTCGCAAATAATTACCTTTACCTTAAAAGTGTTTGAAGAACCTTCTAATAGTATAGCATTAAAATTTGAATTGCTTTACAATTACTATGATCGACGGCTTAACGTTGATGGCATAATGAATGGTATTTTAACCCATAGAGTTGATGTTGAGCAATAACACATCAATAGGCGCTAATTACAGTTATTGTCAAGGACAGAAGTCTCGATCGGAAAATGTTTTTAAGAAGATCGTCAAGGTTGATACATTAAGATTGCGCTTCGTCAAAAGTTTCATCATCTCCAAATTTAAAATAAGAAAGTATGAAATTAATAGAGAAAGAAACACAAAATATAAAGAGTTTCTCTACAATAGTAGCACGCTACGTGTATTAATTCAGGACTTTTAACCACTTCGTATATTTTTTTCGTGATTAAAAATCAACAGAAAACTTGTTGGAGAACCAATAATTATTTTCATTCTAACGAAAGATGAGTAAAGTATACATGTTTTGAAATGAAAGAGAATACATATAAAAGAAGAATGTTACTATATAGAGGCTTTTACCACTTTTCAGGACAGGATTGAAAAAAATAAAACTAATAAAAATCAATCCATGAAACAGTTTTAATTGAAATTCCTTTTAATAATTATGTAATATTACCATCATAATGCAGATAGTATCTTAACGTCATTATCATCTTAAAGACTTCATTATATTTTTTCATTTTCAAGACATTATGTATCTCCAAGAAGTATTTTCAATCACTACATATCAGGTATGACTATGGATACGTATCAAGTTCTACATAGCTTTAGACTTATTTAGAAATTCATATTAAAGCTTTTATTTATTATATACACAGACAGCTAAGCATTTAGTCGTTATTGTTTTTATCAAAAGCAAGTTAGCATTGACTAAGATTTTGACTAAATCCTAATTTTGACTTTATTGAAAAACTGTTTGTCTGCACGAATATTTTTCGTTTCTGTATTAAGGAAAAATTATGAATAATTTGAATTCATTACTTGTTTCTTTGGTGTTTTTTCATTTAAAAAAATCAGAGAAAATAACCTGTATTGCCTGAATGTATGAAATCTTTTTATGCGCAATTTATCATTAAAGCTCAATAGCCACATACAAAGGTATTATTATTCCTCTATTTTAACACTGAATGCTTTTAATTTTTTTCCCAGTTCCCAGAATTAAAATGAATAAATATTCAAACAAAAAATTATATCACTTCAAAGCAGACAACTTCCACTGTTCGATATAAATGACGGTTGCACGATAATCAAATGCACCGAAAAAAAGACTTTCGTGATCAGAGCGTGACACACTAGGGTGTAACGCAAACGCTAATCCGCTTAGCTTGGTCTGTATTTCGTTTCGTCATAACCTCACATTTTCCGAAATAAAGAAAAAGAATACTCAAGCTTTACTGATTTCTGTGCTTCGCCTATCAAAGGAACGAACAAATAAATTACATTCTTCTTTTGTAATAAGGGCTTTACGAATTCTACAGACAAACCTGTTTTGTAAGAAAGAGAAATGTGGCTCCCAAAAATTACATTAATAGAAACGTATATGATGAAATTTATATGCCATGGACTTTATATGCATACCGTAACTGATAATTTGTCTGAATCATAGCTTCAAAAATATTAGGTTGTTACAATAGGGTTTAACCTGTGATAAGCTATGTGATTTCAGATATTGATAAATACTGATAGGTTAAAAACTCATTAACTGAAGGTTGTATACATCATTAACAAAAGATTATAAACTCGATAATTTTGTAAACTTGATCAACAACGCTTAATACCATGCTAATCTTTGCAATCAATAAAAAATTAAACTTTTCATAACTACTCATATCTTTTTAGAAATCATTCTTCATTGAATAGCGATATTTTACGACTTACACGTTAAAATACGAGTAATTCTGTAATTATTTTTTTTTTTTCACTTCGTAATCTTATATCTGTTTGAAATAATGAAATGAAATTTTTTATGAACATATATCAGCTACATAATTAAATATAAAATTTACCTGCAAGACTAAGAGACTTGAAATATTTCGTTTAACATAGTATACACAATTCACGTTATTTAATTAAATTACTTTATAACTAAAACATGGCAATTTATTTCGTAATGTTTCTGTAGCATTGTTATATTTTCTCTAAAACATGGCAATTTATAAACTAAACATGTATAAACTAAAATATGTCAATTTATTTCGTAATCTTTTATAACATTGTTATATGTACTCATTCAGTTCATATTTTAAGTTAAAGAGATTTTCTATAATTTTCGAGATTTTTTACTAAAGAATTTAATACTTCCTGAACTCTAGTTCATCTCAACTTTTAAAATTTCTGATTCATCTTAGGTTCAAACTAATTTAATTTTATAGCTATGTTTTATTTAACATGAACAAAACATTAACATTATTGATACTCATGATCAACAATTCGAATCAACAATTTAAGTAAAACAACACTGAATGTATTAAATAAATTAAATCATAGCAGCATTTTTCCTTCATAACATAATATAATTTAAATATTCCAAACTACTTAGAAAGAAGCTAACAGACAATGGATGTACATAAAAGTTATTTTTATAAATTGAGTTATTGATGTAGTTCTTGGAGGCGCATAATTCTTCCTCATATAATGCTATTTATTCTGCTTCAAGTAGACATTTAGTATCTTGTAAGTAACTGCCTAAAGACATTTATCGGCGAAGTTTAAAAGTCATGGCTTTATAATGCATCTAAAATGATAAAACTGCGATTGTCCAAGATGAAGTACTCACATTAGTAACGACAAGCTATAAAGGAAGAATTTAATTAAGTATGCACAACTTCAAATCAGTTGATTTTTTTAATGTCTCTTGTTTAATGTCTTTGTCTCTTGTTACAAACGCCTCCAACGCACGTTTTATGTTCCTTGTCATAATTCTTTCACGATAAAAATGGTTAACACGCTTAATTGCATGTTGATAGTTCTCAGTTTACATAATAAAATGAGATATCCAGAAGTTTTTTTTATTATAAAGATATACTTAAAGCATTTTATTCGTTCGTTGATAGAGATATGTTGAACTATTTAAAAAATAATTGTAATGTTTCAAATGTGTTTGATTTTTAATAGCAAATTTATCTACAATATATAACAGTTATTTAGTATCAATTGATAAGAAAACTTATTTAAACTTATTCAAATGAATATTCATATGTATTATGAATTTAATATAAGAATGTAATTTGTATTCATATAAAAATTATACATGTATACGAATCAATGATTTGAAATTAATTGACTTACTAATTAAAAAACAAATTTTAATTAAAGTAAGATTTCTGATTTAAATAAACTAATTCAAGTAATTACGCCAACCATAAGAGGGATTAGCAAGTTTTATTGGCATATGATCACTGGTTTTATGGTTGAATACTATTTAATCTCTGCTTGCCAAAAAAGGAACTGTACATAAATAAAGATTCATGTGTCAAACATAGCAATAAATTTTATCAATAAAAAGATAAGAATCATAATATTTATATTCAGGTGTAGTCAAATTCTGCAAATGATTTCAATGACAGAAATTCGTGGGTGTAATTCATTACCAAGGTTAAATTAGTTAATCACATACATTTAAATTGGCTCTCTATTTCATCAGAAGATTAAACATGACATTGTACATGTAGTTGACACTTAAAAGCTCTTAGAATAAAACAGAAATTAACTTCAATAGCTAGGCCTAATCATTTATTCAAACGTAGTTTAATTTTATAAATTTTATTATAAATTGACATCGATGTATAAATTCATATAAAGATCTTATAAATTTTCTTCTTTGTACAGAATAAAATTTTAATTGATTCTTTTAATGATCCAATATTTAAAATTTTTTGGTTTACATACTGATAGAAAAAAAGTTCCAGTAAATAACGAACATTTTTGTAACAAATAAAAACCTAAAAATATAATTTGGCCTAATTCTGGATTCAACTTGAAATCTAATTATCGTCAACAAGAAAAAAAAATTAATAATTTTCAACATGTATCAGTGAGTAGGTTATGTGTATTGACACACAACATATAAGAACAACAATTCAAGCATATGAAAGGATTTTTTTTTAGATAAAACCTATCATATAAAGACGTGTTTCACTTTGATAACAATTAGATTATAAGTAACCCTTTTGAGACCATCGAATAAAACATTTAAGGCTCAAAAGAAAACTTTTTGTTCAAAGTCGTCCGCGATAGCTTATCATCAATTGCTTTTTTGTCTGGAAACTAACTATTGAAACAACAGACACTAATTCTGGAACGCAATTAGGATTTTCATTGTCTGTGTTGCACATACTCTGTTACGCTTTCTACTTGCCACAGATCGATGAACTTGAACATGTGAAGCTCACAAAGCCCAGCATACATTGAGTTTTAATTTTCTCTAATCCCTTTAAGGTAAAGGGTTTAAAGTAGAGTCACACGACAAGCTAACTTTATGAATGTAAAGATGTAAGTAACGACGGTAACTTGTTAAAGTAATAAGGGAAGGCGATTAAGTGGTTTAAAGTCCTTGCTGCACTCGTGATGACTTAAACCAGTACCGATGATTTGATGAAAGGAAGGTAAAAAATATGTTGTGCCTTGATGATCTAACCTCAGGGAAAGAAAGTATGCTTTGAGTCATACTGTTGAATTGCTGCTTTCAGAAGATAACATTATATAAAAAAAATGTAAAGTGATTTTCCTGTTTTTTTTTTAATCATTTTTCCACATGAGCGTCATCGTGAAAATTGTTTTGTTAACAGAAAAGTGATGATGTTGCTGATTATAGACACACGCTTCAGTTACCATCCAGACAAACATATTTTTTTTCAACAAGAGGATGTCAGTGTTGTTTGGTTAGTGAGAATTTTTAAAAGTGCAATTTGTTTGGAAAGTATTTTCAATTAGAATGGAAAATTCAAGCATTAAGAAATAAATATTTTAATTAAAAGGAAATCATGGATTAGTTTATTTATATGTATTACTGTCTACATTTTTGTACCTTTCTCTTGTAATTCTTTTCATTTTTAAAAAAAAAAAAAGAAGAAAAGAAATTCAACCCTAATTTTTTAAAGTTAGTAAAAGATATTTTTTATATCTTTCGTTTAAAAGAAAAGAGGAAAATTTGTATGTATGATTGATCACAAAAATATAAACAAATTTCATAACGATATCTCAATATCGATATAAATAAATTTTATAATTTTTTTTTCATTTGATATATCAAAATTCAATGAAATAAGGCATATATATACGTATACATTTATATATATTTCATTGACATATCAGAATTAAATGAAATAAATGCTATAATTTTTTACGAGAAATGATTTCTATCATAATCCTAACAGGAAAATTTTTTAATACAATTATTACGCCAAATGCAAATAATTGTAGGGATTGGAAAAATATCTTTCCGAGATCTAGATAAAATATTTTTATAAAGTACAAGATTTTTGTAATTACTGGACAATCTGAACTCTGAACCATTTCTTGAATTGTTTTCTGAAGTTGAATTGATCAATCTCGATCATTGATCAATCTCGTAATTTTCAAAATAATAACAGTTGTTATTTTATTTTTATCAGCTAACTTACTAAGAAAAGAGAAACAAAGTAAATTAGAACAAAATAAGGATATAGGAAAATGTATTTTGATTTCATGCCTAGTTTTCTTATACGAAACACTAATGATGAACAAGCAGCTGGTAAAACAAGAATGAAATGGAAAAAAAAAAAAAAAGCCTCATATTCACATAACCTGATATTTATACTCATTGTTATTCAGAAGGAGAAATTCGTTTGAATTCAAAATAACATAACACTGCCTTTGTTATTGATATTTTAATGAGAAATTCCAAGTAAGCACAACTTATAAAAAGCAAACATTCACGCTTATTACCGCTGTAATATAAATTTACAAACTGATGTCACTTTCAATCCTGAATAGATAAGGTCACAGTGATAAGAAACCATGAAGTAGAAACTTTTTCAAGCTGATTATGAAATATAGGTTTATGCCTAATAATGCTAAATTTTCTTTTGTTTCCAAAGAATATAAATAGGTTCTAAGGAATACAGAGTTGTTTATTATGGAACGTTCCTACAGCGTGAGTTAATTAAATGTACGCATAAAAAAAAAAAAAAAAAAAAAACCAGCAAGCTGGTTTTGGGAATTTTGTTTCTCCTCCTAAGATTAAGTTTAAACTAAAATTAACTGTTGTGTCTTTAATCATTTGTCTGATGTCAGCGCAGAGCTTCTTTTAATCGAATTTGTCCGCAAGTGTTCTAATACACGCAATCAAACTCTTCGCTACGAATTTCTTTATATCACGCAACTAAGGTTTTTATGCTCAGAAAGATCTATGCTGTACCGAAAACATTTTCTTATTTTTATCCAAAAGGCGTATGTTAAAATATTTTTCATTTAAACATAAAAATTTATTGCACTTTTGGTCACGTAAAATGCATATTTCTTTGGAGACCTACAATAGGAGGCATAAAATATATGAAGTATTTCCGAGTACTTCAAAAAGTACTATATTGTAATAAGTTAGAAATGAGGTTTTCAAAAGTTAATTAAAGTATTCGTAAATAATGGTTTCTCTTAATGTTGCAAGAAGATGAAAAAATTTCAACAGAAGCAATTTTAAACAAATATTCCGTGAGAAGCTTAATTATTATATGTTAACTAGAACTTGATTACCAATTTACTTCATTTATTTTTTCAAAACAAAATTTTGAAAATTCTCTGATATGCATTGTATACTTTTTGTGTATATGTATATATATTAAACAGCATAAATTTTGAATAAAAGCAAGTTATGTATGTTTATAAGAAATGTTTTTGAGAAAAACATATCATTTTTAATTGTTGATAATCAGATATAATGAATATAATATAATTTAATGATCTGTAGGTCTTACACTAAAGTTAATGCATTTGTAATTCATATTTTCTATGTTTATGAATTATCGTATTTATTTTCAACTAACTTTTTAGTTTTCATCTGCCAAATTCAATACAAATGTTTTCAATACATTGCCTAAATGGGCAATGATTTATTTTCAATTATTTATTAAGTATTTTTATACCATATATAATTTCTTTTACAAAGTTAAATATTAACATGTCGTAAAGAATAATAAATAAATGTTTTACCATTTTATGTAGGTATATCTAAATTTTATACTTTTAAAGCCATTTAGATTTATATCAATGAAAATAATAGTGAAGAGCTTTATTTATTAGTTTTACAATAAATGTTTTTTTCTACATAACTACTGTATTCAAAATAATAGAATTAACTTTTCTTTGTTATAAAAATGCAATTATTTTTTCGAAATGTAATTATTTTCCACTCTATTATGAAAAAACTGAATGCAAATTTTTAGAATTGCTTAAAAAATATTATAAGAATAGTTTAATACAAAATGTAAATTTATTGTGCAATTTATTACAATAAAATTGCTGAAAAATGTTTTAAAGGATTTGACGCACAAATAAGAAATATTTTAATCGTAAAAAATTTGAAGCGTACAAAATTCGTAAAAATATTTAAACCAGTGATTCGAATATTAACTATATCGTTACTATTAAAATATGGAAATTAAATATATTGCATAATTACTTTTGCGATGATTTACAAAAGAATAAATGAGAAGAAATAATTTTGTTTATATTTTAAAAAAAGTTTCAATTTTTTGTATTATAAGTTTCTGTTCCATAAAACACAATGAATCACATTGTAATTCATATCGTGCTGTACAGCGGACCAGTAGTTTTATACAGCAGAAAACTTAACGTTTATTAACTACTTTTGACTATATTTGAATATTAATTAATGAACTCATTAAATTTAGCAGATTATATAAGCAGTTTTATGGTTTTAGGAACCTTGACAATATTATAATTCTCAATTTTAAATACTGAAAATTGTTTTCTTTATAAAAAGTTAATAATAAATTATTATATTAATTTAAATTTATATTAAAATATAACTTTATATTAAACTTAACATAAAGTATATTAAATTAGTGTTTAAAGTTGATACTGTTCTGCATATGGTAAACGCTCATTGCATCTGCATCGATATTTGCATATGGTTAAATGCACATCGCAGCTGCTTCGCACATCTGCATATTATTTTCGTTACTTAAACAAATAATTTAAGAAGTTATTCTACAGTCGTCAATTTTTACACGTTTTGTTTTTTGTTAGTTTATAATTACCATACAACTGAATATTTAACCAAGATATAAGAGTTTATAAACACTTCAAAGAAGCATTTGGCCTATCTATAATAAACACAGAACAAAAACATTTATGATGTATTTCATAACTTATCCACGTAAAAAAATTTATAAAAGAAATTATCAAAATATTAACGAAAATTAATTAAAAATTATTATATTAATGTCATAGGTTCTCTTATTTTATTTTAAAAATCGAAAAATAAGGTCAAGATACTAGATATATTTATGTTAATATCGAATGGTTCTTCATTTATTAGTATTTCAAAAATTATTATTTATATTGGATTAGCAAAATATTGTTTCTAAGTAAAATGTTGTTAAAGTAAATCTTGTTTCTAGTAAAATAAAAAAAAACATTTTTGTTCGACAGATTCACAAGTATATCAAACTTTTATTAAAATTAGTAACAACAAATGCTTAAATAAAATATCAAAGATTGATTAGATTCAAATCAAAATATCAAAGATTGATTTATCAAGTTATTCAAAATTAAAATCAACAATGAATGAAAATTGTTGTTCGCATAAAAGGGTAATTTTATTAACATTTTAGTTTGTACTATTTTAAAAAGTGTTAATTTTAACTGAGTATTACAATTGATTTTAGGTGTAATGTAATGGATTTAAACTCATTTAAATAATCAGTGTATTGCATTGCTCTTATTGGATTAAAATATTGTTTCAAATTGTTTGTTTTATTTTGAAATAAACAGTTTCATTTCATACATGTAGAGTTATCAAGCTTTTTTTTTAACATAGTATAACAAATACTGAATAAAAAATGCCAAAGAATAATTGTCTTTATTGACAAATTGTTAAAAAATTAAAACTCGTTTAAAATTTTTACTTTCTTTATAGAATAATGCTAAATATGTTATTTACTTGAGTTAGAAATCTCAAATTATATTTTACATTGAGATTTCTCTTAAATTATCTCGCCATTTCCATTCATTTTCTTTAAAATTAGTTTTTGTACACAGAAAATATCAGAATTACTTAAAACAAACAAAAACTAGGTTTCAAGAGCGAAATTGGTTGAAACGATCTAGTCCATCTGAATCGCACAGATGAGTTTAAAATCGTATAGTTTATCCAATGGGTTATTCAGTGTCATCCTAGAAACACGTGACTGATTCTATGAAAGGGAAAGGAAGCTATTGTGCCTCTGGCAGCAGCAATGGAAATGACAGAGAAAATGAAAAAAAAGGGCACTGCTTGCAAGTTGACTGCCATGAATTTGTTGATCTAGTCAAGCGTGGTTACCGATGCCTCAGTGTCTTTGTTCCCAACTAAAATGATGTGAAAAATATTCGTGCGTATCAGTTATTTCTACATACATTCACATGTGTGGAATGCTCCGGGTTCTACGAGAAATGAGGTGAAAAAATTCTGCCATCGAATGACAACTTCTTTTTTGTTAACGATTATTTGTTTGTTCAAAAGATCATATTTGATTCTTGTAAGAACAGCGAAACCACTTGAAAAATTCCAGTTTGCATTTTATATCATAAATTTAAAGGTTTTGTAATGGTTCATTAGTATAAAAAATATCACAAAAGTAGTTGCTGAATTAAACATTAAGCTGCTTTAAATAACTTAACTTGACATTCACTTCACAATAAAACTGGAAATTTTCCTTTGCATAAATTTTTTTACAAAATGCACTAATATCTCAATATATGTAGATGAAAGGATCAAGCAAAAAACGACGTATAAATATGATAGACGTTTAATTGAAGGACAATGTTTTTTTTTTTTCTTTTTTTAGCACAAATCAACTTTAAAAGGTAATAAAATATACAGAAGAAAAATGCATCAATAAATGGATTTACTAAGTTAGGTTTCACAATAAAAAGTTTAAATAATATATAAATAATGCAGAAGTATTTATATTCTATTTTTACATATTCCTACTATAAATTTTGTAAATTTAAATTGTTGTTTTTTTGCAGTCATTTAAAATGATCTTTTCAAATTCATTAAAATGGGAATGGGTTAGTTCAGATAAATAACTAATTTATATATAGATGTGGAGTGTGTGCAAAACTTTACTGCCCTCGCTTAAGTATGAGAATACTTCTAAAATAAAAAATATTAGATGAGAAATCGGAAAAAGATAATTAATTGGAAGTAAAAGTATATTTCATTATAGAACGAAAATTTTTAGCTAGATATTTCTTTTCTTTCCTTTTTTATTTACATTTTTTAATTTTATTTTTTACTATTTTCATGCACATCATCTTTGAACTTGTATAGATAACAGATAATGCATGTGACATATATTCTTCAGCTGCCCGGTGGAAAGGTAAACAAACATCCAATTTAAAGATGGGAGTGGAGGAATAAGTTACTTTTTAGAAGTGCTAGTCAGACATACTCGGCAAAAGAAAAAGTTTAACTGTCATTGTGGAAATTTTCTTTTGAGATTATGTAATTTAAAGTTTTAATTATTAAAAATTTAAATTATCTTAATTTCATTAAAAGTTTTCCAAAATTAGCTTTCTTTCCCATTACACAGCTAAATTTTGATCCATTTAGTTTCATTTTCCCAATTTTTCATGCGATATCTGATCCGGCAGTTAATGCCTTTTATTTGCTTTTACTACGGAATAAAATAAGCAGTTCTCCACAATAAAAAAAACACATGAAAGTGACATTATATTGAATGCTGATTATTAAATTTTTATATATTTGATATAAAAATATTATATATATGCGTATATTTTTATTACATTTATAAAATATATATTTATTTATTTATTATATTTTTATAGCGTATATCTGAATATGTTGGATCGAAAAGAATGCAATGGTTAATATATGCTTAAATATTGCAAAAAATAGTGTTTATCAAGAAAAGAAAACATATTTTATGTATTATGTTTCCATGAAAATTGATTATTTTCCTAATAAAGTTTCATTGTTTGAAAGAAATACTAATTAATTATTTATTTTTATTTTAAATGAATAATTTTCACGAAATAAAATTAATTTAATCACTTACAAATATACGGAAATACAAGAAAAATGAATCACTTTGAAATGTTGTAGGTGGGATTCACATGGAGAAAAATTAAACTATTGGAGCAAATAGGATAAACAATGTTTTGAAATAACAATCAGAGCGTTTCAAAAACATTAAATCTTGGTAATAGTTACAAATCACTTCAAAACAGTTTAAAAGAGTTTATTTTCACTTGTTAAAGAACTTATTGGTTACAGAAAATCGTACATATTGTTAAATGCCGTGAATAAAAAATAACATAACTTTGCATAATATGCACTTTATGAAAATGTTTAGTATATCGCCAAAAGAATATTTATTATTAAAAAAAAAAATTACAATATAATGCATTTAAAAATTTTGCTACTATTTTTCTGTTAATATACAGGTTGTTTGAAAAAATAAATACATTGTAATGTTAACAGTGCATTTGAAATTTCTACATAAAAGAGGGATTGGACATTTTAAAAACATATTTGACTGATATTCTATGTGAATTATTAATCAAAATTCATTCTATGTGAATTTTTAGTCAAAATTAATGCTATGCTAGTTATTAGTTAAAATTCATTCGATTAGACAAAATTCATGCTATGGGAATTATTAGTCAAAATTCATGTTAAGGGAATTATTAGTCAAAATTCATGCTAAGGGAAACGACAAAATTCATATATTAGTCAAAATTCATACAATGTGAATTATTATTCAGAATTCATACTATGCGAATTATTAGTCAAAATTAATGAATTATTAGTCAGAATTCATACTAAGCGAATTATTAGTCAAAATTCATACTAATATTATTAGTCAAAACTCATTCTATGAGAATTATTAGTTAAAATTCATACTATGTGAATTATTAGTCAAAATTCATACTATACGTATTATTAGTCAAAATTCGTATTATGCGAATTATTAGTCAAAATTCAAACTATGTAAATTATTAGTCAAAATTAATTCTATGCGAATTATTAATCAAAATTCATACTACGCGAATTATTAGTCAAAATTCATACGTGAAATATCACTCAGGAATTATTAATTCAATTTAAAAATTGATTTTGCCTGTTTTGCATACTTAATTTACTCACACTGGATTTCATTATTTTTTACATAGATGCTGTATTTTTAAATTTACAGACATTTAAATTTATTATATAATTGAAACACGGCTGAATTCATATAAATTATTAATTAAATATTTGATTTAAAAATAAAAATTATTGATCAAAATTTATGAATCTATTTATGAATTTATGATCGATTTTGAATGTCTGTTTTATTAATTCTTTTTTATTTTATTGTTTTTAATAAAAGATAATTGTAGCTGTGCAAGATTAGTAATTTAGTTTTAAGTGTAATATACTAACTTAAAAATTTAATGCATTTTTTTCCAAGTGGAAAAATAGAAAAAAAAAACCCAGTTGTTTTAATATTTGTTTAACTTATCAAGGTTAAATAAAAAAAAAGGAAGAAATAGCCATAAGTTTCATTTATTCTTCTGAACAGTATAGTACTATTGAAAGCCATTTGCTTCTAAAAATATATCTAAATATTGAGGGAATAACATGCAATGAATCATATTCCATATTGTGATTCTGGGTTTTATTATCACGAGTCTACTACGAAATCATGGCGTTAAAAAAAAGGCTTTTTCTACTGGAATATCGTGACTAAACTTGTTTCATTTATAGCAGGTAGTTCATTTAAGAGAATTTTAAGAATAAAAGTTTATGTTCATGCCCTTGGTTTTAGTGTTGTAAAAAGTTTTTGTTATTTTATGCAGAAAAGTTTCAATTTCATAACATGCAAAGGCATACATAAAATGAATTTAAAATCGTAGTTACGTTGTAGAATAACATGAATTAAGATTCGTGCTGTAATATCTTCCTTTCAAAATTTATATTAACTCTTCAGCACATCTACCTGCATTTGCAACACTATGTGCACAGAATCTATTTGACCTGGATTTTTGAATTATCTACTGGCTAACAACTAGCTCTTTTAAACTGAAATATCAACACATTTTGAACAATTGAACAATCTTATATTTAAAAAAAGCTTTTAGTATGTATTAAACAGAATGTATGTTTTATTAATTAACATTTGTATGTTTTAATAATATCCGTTTCTGAGGGATCTGAACTCTAATACTTAACTATCCGTGGAAACGTTCTTGAGAAGGTAAAATTCGCTATTCATATTCGTTCTTCATAGGTTTTAAAATTAAATGATTCTGAAGCTGAATTTCCATAATATACTAAAATCATACTTCGCAAAACGTTAGACAATCAGAAATCTGATCTCCAACCTACTTACTCTTCTGATTGGGTGACATTCTGCTAATTGCGATCTCAGTAACTGGTAGGAATCCACAGTAAAGCACACATGTACGCAAACGATTTTTCTGATACTAATGTCTTAAAATGAAGCAGCTCATTTATCCTGCTTTTAACGTTAAATTTTCTTATTGTTAGATCACTCAAAAGATATAGAAAGTGTAATTTGTTATTTCCGAGAATCTTCCAGAAAGATGAATCGCGATTAATCTTCCCATAAGCAAGTGTTTGCAGGGTTAGTGATAGGTATTTATTTGCCCAACTAAGCTGTAAAAACTAATGTTTATTAAAACTCAAAATATAATATCTTTCAGTAATATTTCAAAAAAATATATAACCAGGGCTGGCTCTAGTCAAAGGTCGGGGATTGTCTACGACAGCAAAATCACCTTAACTAGAGCACAAAAAATAACAAATGAATAAACACACCCACAAAAGAATATTTCGTTTACTTGAATATAGAAAACAAATGAGTAGTAAAAATAAAATACAACAGGAAGTGGCAGTTCATCGTCTAGTTATGTTCAATCGTCATTTGGTACAAAATTTCGAATCATTTTAATTAAAATTTTGAATCATATTAATTAAAATTTTGAATTTTACCAATTTAGACAGTGATATCGACGTAGAAAGACACTTTGATTCACCACGTCATCGTGTTTGGACTTCAATATGAAACTGGATAGGATCTGACAGAAATTTTTGTCAAGAAAAGGAATTTACAGAAGAGATTGTTTTAGTTTAGGTTTAGACTTTGTGTATTATTGTACTAGTTTTGTTAATTGTTTTAAAAGTATATTTACATTATCTCTGAAAATAGTAGGTACTAGCTTTGGTATGTAAGTTCGTTGTTATTAGCTGGTTAAAAATGTAAATTTTGTTTTTCAATAAAACAGTTCCCATAAATCTGTATTAGTATTATTGTCTTAATTCAATTATATATCATTTTAAGGTTAACATGGTTCTTTTACATATATATATATATATTGCTTGTAGGGCAGCATTTTTGGGTTTGCTTTACGGAGGCAAAAAAGCTAGGACAGATCCTGCATATAATAGGAGAAGAAAAACAGTTAAACCTGAAATGTAATTATCTACAGAAGTAACAAATTTAAGCTTTTTTTTAGAGTCATTTTGCAAAAATATGAATTAAAATTATGTTTTTTCTGGCTAATAAAAAAAATACCTTAACAGTAATAGAATGAAATAATAATTCAGATATTTCTTGGAATTGTTATTTCCTAGTTTCCAGAATATTCACTGACGAATTGCGGATCATTAGCGTTTCATAATTGATAAAAACAAGAAAATTCATATGAAAACGTCAGGTTTCATCAGAAATATCTACGAAAAAATAAAAAATGATTTACTTCATCATTTCAAATTACACAATAGATTCTAATGAATCAGATTTTATGAATAAAAATTTTTTTAATGTATTTGAAAGAGGAAAACATTTAATGCAACAATTTTTGAGAATTAATCTATTAAATTATAACATTTTTTTCATTTATTCTATTAAGAGAAGAAAAATAATCGAGAAATTTACTGAAAATTTCAACATCTTTTTTTTTTTAACATTTACTAAATAAAGTATTAAAACGATTTTTCTATTACAAGTAAGTTACAAATTGATCATTTCTGATAGTACAGAATATTTGAATATTTTCCTTGAAATTTAATATTGTAGACAGTATAAAATACAGAGTGTCTATAGTCTCTTTATAATTTCACAAATTTATTACAAGAACAAATGAAAAACAGATAAATGAAAATTATTACAAAATGAGACGAATATATTTAAGTTTTTTCGCTTCATTTAATTTAATACATCTCTACATGGGCCCGATTAGATGCATAAAGTGATCCACTGTTTTAGATTAATCACCTTCCGTACCTTTGTTCGATACAAGATATCTTTAACATAACCCCATAAAGAGAAGTATAGGAAGTAATATCTGATGTACGAGATATCCAGGATTATGTTAAAGATATCGCGTATGGAACAGGGTATGGGGCATACTAATCTAAAACAGAGGAACACTGATGGTATTGCCACCATGATGAGAGTATGCTACAGTGAACATGGAAAGAAATCAAATGCCATATTGATGTGCTTCGTGCAACTAATGGTGCCCATATAGAAATTTTATTAATTCAATTACTTTAATATAGCTCTATATGGGCACAATTAGATGCACGAAGTGATCCTCTTCTTTAGATTAATCATGTCCCATACCTTTGTTCGATACATGATATCTTTAACATAACCCCATAGAAAGAAGTCTAGAGAAGTAATATCTGATGTACGAGATATGCAGGATTATGTTAAAGGATATCGCGTATGGAACAAGGTTATGGGACATACTAATCTAAAACAGAGGAACAGTGATGGCATTGACACCATGATGAGAGTATTCTACAGCGAACATGACAAGAAATCGAGTACCATATCGATGTGCTTCGTGCAACAAATGGTGCCCATATAGAGATGAATGAAATTAAATTTAAATGAGGAATATATATATATATATATATATATACATCTCATTTTGTAATAATTTTCACTTATTATTTTTTCCTCTGCCTTTGTAATAAATTTTTAAAATTGTAAAGAGATTTTATGGGCACCCGGTACTAACTACATTAATAGATAAGATTTTTTGTTGCAACATATTTCCTTTTTTATCTTTGATAAAATAATTTATTACTGAAACAAAAATAAATTTTGAATTAAGTATCTCCTTTTTTTTATTTATTTCAATTCACATTTTAAATTCAAAGAAAAATATACTTAACATAAAATTATTTCTCTTAATTTTAAGTAAATAGTATTACGTGACTAATAAATAAAATTAAAAATGGGAAAATATCAACTTTTTTTATCACGTGAAGCTCTTACTTCTCATTTATATTTCACGAAACTTATATAATAGGAATAAAAAAAATTACTTAAGGAATAAAAAAAATTACTAAAAGGAATAAAAAATTACTTAAGAAATGTTTTTGGGAACCAACACTAATTAAGAATGTAGAAAATAAGATCACACGTTAAAAGATCAAATTTTAATCCAATAAACAATACTTTCATATGAATATAAAATTAGATCCCAACTTTATTGTAATAAAATAAACTTCAGATAAAGTGTTAAAAATGTAAGTATTTATTAACATATAACCTTAGCATCTAAAATATCTATGAATAAATGACATTTAATATCCGTGCCTTTATATTGCATGATAATGAAGTGAAGCCAAATAAACTAACTTAAAGAATGTTTTAATTATCTAATCAGACGTATGCATAAGGAAAAGGAAATAAAGGACTTAAATCAACTTCACAATATCCTTTATTTTTTTTTTTATATCGTACGATTTCTAACGGCAAAAGATAAAAGGAATCCCTCATCTCATTAATCTTTGTCAGAAGCGGAAATAAGAAGTTTTCTATTCATATCTTGTATTTTTCTATTCTTTTACGTTGTCACGCAGCAGAGCAAAAAAAGCTGATTTGATGAGGTCTTTGTTAAGTTGGTGTTCATATAAAGTTATTGAATATAAAACATCGAGACGTGCACATAAAAAAAAAAAGCAGACTGTTAAATTGGTCGAGTTATAATTGTAGAACAATGCGCACTAAATACTAAAAGACATTCGTTTTTTGGAATTCTCCATTCACTGCAAATGTAAATATTTTGATTTCGAAAAACGTTTCGCAGCTGACGAAACATGATGGATGTAAATTTAAACAAATGAAATAAACATCGATTGGCAATGATTATGCTGTAACTACGTTTACATTTATTCGTGCAAGATTAATTAAAATATAGTATAAATTATTTAGAAGGATTTTTCGAGTTGTTTTTTTCTTTTTAATTTCAGCAAAGTATGCTATCATAGAATTTTTTATTTCCGTTTAAAATCTTATAAAAACAAACAAGGAAAATGTTAATTTCTACTAAAAAAGAAACTATACTACGGAATAGGTAATTGTGAAATTCTGAATGCGTATTATAATTAAAACATTCTTCGAAATTATATGACACTAGAATTACATAGGAAAATATTTTCTTTTGAACAAAAAAGGTTTCATAAATGAGGAAACAGTAGAGATAAAGGTAAAAACTATAAATAACGACTAAAATTAATTAATGTTAATATGATATTTTAATTTACAGATACAATATGAATTAAAATATTATATTTGGATGATTTAAATTTGTGAAATTCTTCCTTTCAATAACAACTTTTAAAAGAAACAAACTTTAAAAAGCAGCTGTTTTATAATAGGTTTAACAAAATATAATTTGATAACTGTTGTCTTTAAAAAGTATATGAACAGACATTCATCTGAGATTTATCTAAGCATAGAATGAAAAACTAAAAAAAAGCATGAATCACTAATTCAAACCGCACGTTTATCCAAGAAAAGATAAAAGTGATCGTTTCAAATGTCAGTTGATATCAGAATCACTGATAGTCTTTTGTATTGATTCTTAGATTTGAAAATTTAATGTTCACTAATATGAGTTCACAGAACTTCAAAGAATTTGTATGAGTCGAAGTTGTCTAAACTTTTGGATCTATTTCTTTAAATATTTGGTGAAATATAGAATGATAATGTTTATGTCAAAACGTTTTAGAAAATGGTAAAGTTTTCTAATTTATTTCAAATTTCAAAATGTTTTATTTAAACTAAAACGATCTAGCACTAAGTAATGGAGAGAATACTTCATTTTACAGAAAAATAATTTATAAATTCCGACGGGAGTATAAAATATATACATTAAATATTTTTAAAAGGAATTTTACCATTTAATTACAAATAGAAATGCAAGAAATATATCGAACTTAAAAGTATCTTTGATTTTTAATTTTTTTTGGTGAGTTTGGCATCAATATTTTAAAATTAAATTAGAAATAAATGGGAAAACTAATTTTTGTATGTCTACTTATAACATTGTTGTTTATCTTTTGCATTAACTATTAAAACAGTTGTTAAATCAGTTTCTATTTAATAATACTGCTTTGTAAATGGTGTAGCTTAGTCGCTACTCCAAAAATATTAAAAACAACTATGTCTTGCATGTATAAATATTTTCTTCCAAATTTATCACTAACTATTGTTTTCCTATTTTTCTGGTTCATTGAGTTATTTACTATTCATATAAAAATGTATAAAATATAAATAAACAAAAAATTAATTATTTTTTCAAATTAAAAATTTCGTCCTTGAAAAGATTAAAGAAATTAAAATTGCAAGCATGCAAATGTAAATAAATGGAATCCATTTAATCACAAACTGAATGCTATCTAAATTTTTGATACAAGTAATTTAAATCAAACTGCATTTTCAAATAATCTCTATATATCAATTCAATCAAATTTTAAGAAAAGTGATTGGTTTCTTTAATCTGCTTTCACGCTAGGACAAAAAAATATTCGAATTTGAATGCTTTAAATAATAAAAGAAATAAATAGAAATAAAATTGTAATTTGGAATCTTACTCAAGCGTTTCTGTGGAATTCCGCCATTGGGTAATCATCTCTATTTCAAAATGGGGAAAATTAATTTTTGTATGCCTATTTACTACATTATTATTTACCTTTTGAATTTATATGTTTTTGGATACACTGATTAATAATGAAAACATATTTCACTACTACTAAAATAGTAGGGAAATACGGTTTCTACTTAATAACACTGCTTTGTAAATATTGTTGCTTTAGACTGTATATATATATACATTGTATCTTTAGACTGTATATAGACCTAAACGTATTAAGGGCATGCCTTGCATGTATAAATATTTTCCTTTCTAATTTATCGTTAATGTTAAATGGCCACTTGTGTGGTTGTTATTATCCTTTTTTGTATATCTATTGTTTTCCTAATTTTTCTGATTCGATGAATTACTTACGATTCATACAAAATCAATAAAATATAGTCAACCAAAACTAATTATTTTTCACATCCTTGAAAAGATTAAAGAAATTATAAATTCAAGTACGCAATTGTAAATGAATGGAATCTATTTAATCACAAATTGAATGTTATCTAAATTTCCGATATAAGTCATTCAAACCAAAATTCATTATCAAATAATCTTTGTACACATTCAGTCAAATTTTTTCAGAAAGGTAATTAGTTTTTTTAATCTGTTTTCATGCTAGAGCAAAAAATATTCAAATTAGATTGTTTTAAATAACAAAATAAATTCATTAATTAAAATTGTAATTTGGAATCTGTCACAACCATTTCTGTAGATTTCCCGCCATTGGGTAATCATGTTTATTTCAAAATGGGGAAAATAATTTTTTATGCCTACTTATTACATTCTTATTTCCCTTTTGAATTTATCTATTTTTGAATATATTGATTAATAATGAAAATGTATTTCACTACTACTAAAAATAATAGTGAAATACGTTTTCTACTTAATAGCACTGCTTTGTAAATATTGTTGCTTTAGACTGTATATATATACATATTGTAGCTTTAGACCGTATATAGACCTAAAAATATTAAAAATATTCCCTGCATGTATAAATATTTTTCTTTTTCTAATTTATCACTGATGTCAAATGGCCCTATGTGTGGCCATTATTATCTCTTTATAAATGCCTTTTGTTTTACCTAATTTTTTCTGGTTCGTTAAGTTAGTTACGATTCATATAAAAATGAATAAAAATGTAACCAAACAAAACTAATTATTTTTCCCATCCTTGAAAAGATTAAAGAAATTATAAATGCAAGCATTCAAATGTAAATAAATGGAATCCATTTAAACACAAATTGAATGTTATCTAAATATCAGATACGAGTAATTTAAACCAAAATTCATTATCAAATAATCTGTGTATCCGTTAAGTCAAATTTTTCTGAAAGATAATTGGTTTCTTTAATCTGTTTTCACGCTAGGTAAAAAATTATTTAAATTTGAAAAAGCTTTAAATAACAAAAATTTTTAAACTGTAATTCGGAATTGTTCTCAAGCGTTACTGTAGATTTCCCGCCATTGTGCAATCATCTCCGTGTCAAAAGTGGAATAATTCTCCAGTTCATTAAATAACAAATACTTTCAAGAAATGCTTCCGAATCTCTTAACACGATAATTTTCAAGTAATTCGAAAATCTGTTCTCTTCTAAAACGTGATTTTAGTATCTAATTATATAGTTCGTTGGTGCCAGGCAGGTAAAGCAGTACCTTGACTTACATGAACTGCTCGAACGCCTTTGCTGGATTATGCATTTGAGTTCACAAATTTTCGAAGTAATAGATCAATTGGTTTGACGAGTGGAATACAAATTAAAGTCAATAACTCCAGAAGTATTTAAGAAACTTGAAGTATTCACCATTTCATTAATACTGCCATCGTTACCTTTGTAGAAACTTCTAAGATATGTAACGACATAAATTATCGAGTTAGCTACTATAAAAAAGAAATGAATATTTAATAGATCATGACCAAATTTGTCATCTGTTCTTGATGGATAGAGACTGTGTGAACATGATTTTAGGTATAATCAGAGTAGGATGATGAAACATCATGGTTATGAAAGCACGATTAAAAACTATTGGTTACAATATTTTTCTGTTAGGTTTTGTTTAGATATTTTTAAGTGATTTATTAAGATTTTAATATTTTATTTAAATTTACAAAAAATAGCGAAAGAAAAATACTTGTTCTAGCAAAAATAAATATTTCCATATTTATCCCTCTTACTGAAATAATTATTCTTCTGATACTTCAATATTCTTCTGATACTGAAATATGGCAATTTTCAAAAAAGTTATTGAAATTAGTAAAAAAATATTAAAAATAGTGCAGTTCTTGTTGTAGAATAATTTTCACGTTATAAATAAATAATATGGACAGGAGAAATAAATCGACTAGTTTACAGAAAATTTTCAAAGCAGTACTGTATTTTTTTTATAATTTTCATTATAGATAAGATAAGGAACAAACCGAGAATTTAGAAATTTTATACGTAAAAATTAATTTCTATTTAAAATTTATAAACATAAATAAAATTTAAACATCTGTTTCCGGAATAATCTCAGAAACAGCCAAAGTACTCTAATCATTCGTTTACTGGTTTACATAGGCCATCAAAGGACACATGCTACTTCACTTTGTTTAAATGTTTTGAAAAAATGTAGTTAAAAACTGAAATTAAGACTTATTAGTTAATCTACGAGGCAATAATTGATTGAATGAATGAATCCTTCAAAATTCTAATTCGCTTTTTGCTGTCATCAATATATTTTATGAAGAATTAAAGGGGCAACGTATACCATTTTATCAAGGGATTTTATCAAGTTCAACCTTTCTTTATTTATGATTAGAAACATTGATACAGTCTTACAATTCTGATGAGAAGAAAACGTAAAATAAATTAAATTTATGGTCGAAATTTTTATTAATAAGCTTAGGTTAAAAATAAATGTTTATTTTTGAGTTGAACAGATTCTCTATTTGTTTTCCTTCTTTCTATAATGATAACTAAAGATTCTTATTTTAGGTCAGGAAGTAGTCTGGATTGCCCATTAATAGATTCGAAACCTGAGAAGTGAAACCTAACTGGAAGATTCTATGTTTAAGCCGGGGTATGGAATATGAACCCATGTATTACCCATACCCTTAACCATTATCCATATACCCAGGAATAGCATGGAATATGAACCCATTCCATTCCTGGGGATGTTTGCCTAAAACTTTGATGGTAAAAAGTGTGTGCAATATAGACAGCTTTCGTGGTGCATCCCGGATAAAAATGAAACATATCAAAATCATCACAGAAGATATTATTTGATTTTAAAAATCAATTTTTCAATTAATTTTTCAATCAATTTCAACAGATAGCTATTTTGTATTTAAAGCAATGACCAACTATATAGAACTGTATACAAAAAAAAAAAAATTCTGTCATGAAAATGCCACATATAGTTCTGTCAGAGGAAACAAAATACTATCCGTACCAAGTGTTCTCATTATAACATAAAAACAAGCAACGAAACACATGAAATCCAAACAAACAACCCTATGAGCTTAAAGTGACATCACGAAATATTTCTACAACATAGTTGCTTAAACTAAAAAAAAAAAAAGCAATAAAAGCACAAACTCATGAAACCTTTAATTTATCATCTTGCATGAAACTGCGAATTCGACACTGCGCAATAAACAATGTGTCATTTTAAATGGCCCATTTCACTCAGTGGATAACGTTTTTAGAATTTGCTTATATTGCCGGAACTGGCCATTCGAAAGAGAGCAGCTAAATAAACATATTTTCTTTTCTGGCTGATGAGCAGACTGTAACGACCTGGAAATACACTAGGAACTGAAAGGGTATTCACATTGTAACCAGAACTTTGTTTTCATCCATTTCTGGTGACCCCACGAGAATCACCCATGCACATCATCACACATACGACTGTTTTATATGGTTGAAATAGTAGTATTTCGTGGCCTTTTGGCAGGTGGTTGAGTTCCATTCTTTTAACAATTTAGATTACATCAGATGTATCTTTGCATATCAATTTTCTATTTATTAATGTTTCGCTTGATGTAGCAACGTTTTCTGTGACATTTTTATTGTTTTCAAATTTTATTTATTAAGTTCAACATTAATGTTTAAAAAATGAATAAAGTTAGTGGGTCTGGGAGTAGCCAATATGCAATCGAGAATTATCAAGCTTTGTAATAATGTGATAGTATGCAATCACAAATTATCAATAATATGTATCTTAGTTAATATATAATCATGAACTATCACTAATATGTATCTTAGATAATATGTAATCACGAACTAGCACTAATAGATATCTTAACTAATACGTAACCGTGATATAAAAAGCAATAACTTTTTCATTATGAATAGTTAATTATTTATTACATCAGGAATGCATTGACTTGTACATACTGTGGGGCGCATGCAATCATTATAAATTGTTGGGCGGCCACATCTTGCTATAAATTAATAGTGTAATTACTAAATATCATAGTATTTCATTATTACTATAACTATTAATATAAGCATTATTATTACTATTTAATTATTACTACAAGCATTACATAACTATTTTTAATGTAAAAGGCTATTGCTTTTTACATTAAAAATAGTTAATAATATTTTAAAGCAGAAATTCACTGACTTGCACATATTGCGGGACGCATGTGCACACTATACACTAGGAAGTGCTTAGTCGTAGGCCCAAATAGGCACTTATAGTAACCCGTAGGCACTTATGTAACTTAATGACGTAATCACGAAATATCATAGAATAAAAAGCAATAGCTTTTCACATTAAAAACAGTTAATAATATTTTAAACCAGAAATTCACTGACTTGTACGTATTGTTGGCTGCATGTATCCATTTTAACTTGATGGCAGGCCATATAAAAAAAACTCGTGAATCCTACTTGCCATATATTTAATACTGTAATTTACACAGTCCAGACACATTAATGTGACCACCACCTACTTTCCACGTCAACGTGAAATAACCAATCACAAAAGGCAGGCGGCAGCACATTGCAGTGGAGTGTATATAAAGAATTCCATTTAATACCACATTCCACACTCACTTAAAGCCAGAATATACAAGAGTGTATATTCTGGCTTTTGACAGGTGGTCACATTAATGTGACTGGACTGTGTAAATAATGTAATTAAAGTAAAAATATAATTTGATGCAGGACTTTACATTGGTTTAATAAGTGTTAGAGGATTTGCTTCAATTTTAGTATTAAATTAGTGCAAAATGAATTAGACAAATGGTTTTTATTTTTCAACTTGTTATTATTTATAACTGAAAATATTTGTGTACAATTATATGCCGAATAAAATAATGTTGCACATCTTAATATATTATTTGGCAAAATTATTACATCTACTTTAATGAGCGCAAATTTAAAATTACCAAGTTTTCGAAATCCATTATAAAATATAATGATTTCTAGTAACAAACTTTAGCCAGTAAATTTAAAAAAAAATTACTTTCTATTTTTCATTTTGTTATATTTATGACTGAAAATATTTGCAGACAAATGTATGTCAAATAAAACAGCCTTACACATCTTAATATATTATCTGGCAATATCAAAATAACTTTAATGAACGCAATTTTAAAATAGATCCAGTTAATTGTAATCTCCTATTACATAACGAATTCTTGCAACAAATTTTGAGAATAAATTTAAAAATATTTTTTAAATATTTAATTGTCTGCTTTTATTAAACTATAGCGAGATCAAATTACATGTTTTTTATCTATTACCAAAATATCAGTTTTCTTTGTCAAAAAAAAATTATTGCATAATTTTTAAAAATAAATATAGAATACGATGAAATGATGCGGGCACAATAAAAGCAATGGCAGATTGTATGTGAACCTTGTGTCAAGGTTTATGTGTATGCCTGGTTTAAATAATAATTTAAAGTAAGGAAATGAATTTAAATTTTTTTCTTTTTAGAAATACAAAGATATATTTGCTTTCATTCATAATATTTACTTATGTAAATACAGCTGAAATCAATTTTTAAAAACTCTCAAACAGATACTCACTAGAAAAGATGCAAAAGAAAAAAAAACAATAAAAGTATAATCGTCTGATCCGACATGCAGGTTACCCATAAAAATTAGAATTTAATGTAAGAACAAAACACATAACAGCAGTCTTAAAAAATAGAATAAACTATAGAATTCCAAACGATTTTCTTTTCTTGAAAAATTCATTTTCACTTCGAAATAAAATTATCGTTTGCTTACACCAAACGATCTTTTAGATATATATCGGTAATAGCTTTTGACTTGCAAAATAATCATGTTTCTAATTCATTCCATGGTTGTTCTCGTTTGCTTTTTGTGTTCATGTGTTGTGCTCTTTATAAATATGCCAAACCGAAACAAGAAACGTGATACTCAATATTATAATTATTATATAATAATAATTATACTTTATAATGAAGGATTTCAATTAATTTCAGCTTTCCACATTTTTCAAAAGTTCTGAATTGGAGCTAAATAAATATTCATCAATTTTTCTATTTTAATGTAGAACACGGTTTAACGAATGATAGAGACGTATATAAATACACAGTGAAAGTGAATTCATTTTATACGCTTCTTTGAAACTGTATTTAATGGATTATAATTTATTTTCCTATTTGCTTGAAAATATTCAGTTTTCACCCCAGATAAATAGTTATTTTACCATTCATTGACCTCCTTTATAGGTAGCTAGTAGTTCATTGTGTTAAAAAAAATTATAAAATAAACATTAAATTAAATTGCAAAAAGTTAACTAAATAAAAATTACTTACATTTAAACTTTCCACATTTTTTGAAAGGCTCTGAATTGGCATTAAATAAATATTTATCTTCATTAATTTATCTATTTTAATATAGAACAGAGTTTAACGAATGATAGAAACGTAATATATAAATACAAAGTGAAAGTGAACTCATTTTATACGTTTCTTTGAAGCTGTATTTAATGGATTTCAATTTATTTTCCTGTTTGCTTGCAAACATTCAGTTTTCACTGCAGTTACTTTGCGGTTAAATAAATAAATACAGTTACTTTGCCATTCATTAACCTCTTTTATGGGTAACTAGCAGTTCAATGTATTACAAAAATTTACAAAATAAACATTAAATTAAATATCAAAAAGTTAACTAGATAAAACTACTTACATTCAAATGCGGAATTTCATTTAAATGGTTTCTAATATCGTTGAAAATTTTCTTCAATGAGTTCTAATCTTCTTTTATAGATTTACACGGATTCAACTAATTGTCAAATTCAAACAGATATGAGTGAAAGGCTATATTTGTTTTTTTGAAACTAAATATTTTTTATGAACGATTGTAATTTGAAAAGTAAAAAAAAAAAAAATGTATTATGCGGTTTCGGTTATTGTATGGATAATAGCAATTCATTTATCACGTTATCTTTTAAATAAAATTTTTTCAAAATTTTTATCTCGCTTCACAAAAGGTTTTCAGCAAATATCTTTGTGATTTACTGAATGGAGTATTAAAAAAAGATATCCTAAGTTATTTAGATTTCTAATAGAAATATGTACCTAAAATAACTATTCTTAAATGTGGATTTCTACCAAAACAAGAAATTAATTATTAAAAATTGTACAATTTTCGTATAGCGATGAATTATAACATTTAAGCAAAAGATGAAATTTCACATCTAAAAGTTTTTTATATTAAAGATGTTTTTATCCATGCATTTTTATTTGATATTAGATACATATATGAGACATAGATAATAAAAGCAATTTTATTTTAACAGTTACAATTACTATCAATATATTATAATTATAATTATAATTAAATTAATATATACTAAAAGATTCCTTTCAAAATTTTAATTCTAAGAATATATTTTGGTCGCTTGTTATATGACAAGCTAGGCTTAAAATAATATAGAGTGAAAATGAACTCAAGAGATATATTGCTGTAAAATCGCGATAATTGCTGTGAAATATAGCGATATATTACTGTAAAATTTAATATTTCACTACCAAAATAATGCTGTAATTAATAGTGGTTTAGATAAAAAGAAATTTGCAAAGATAATTGAACCTTAAAAATATCGTTTTCACTAAAGATAACAGTACGTTAACGTTATTTCGTAAGTATAAATGATGATTAAATTTCATAAACATCATGAGTTATATTCTACAAAATTCAAACAAATTAATAATTATAATCTGAATAAAGTAAAGTAACTGTTTTTATCCTTTATCTCTTAAGTTACAATCAAGGTTATTAAGGTCTTTATCCAAAATGATTCTTAATTCTCATTAGATCAAGGATGCACAGTTTGAGGCCCGCAAACTACATGTGGCCTGGCACACCATATGTCAATTTTATTGTAAATAGTCATATCATAGATTAGAAATATCAAAAAAAAAAATATCCTTAGATTTTAATGAAAGATTAAAACATACAACGAAATGAATGTGAAATAATTTATTGCAAACTAGGAGATAAAAATTTTCATCAATAGGATTCAATTCTGGGTGAAGAATCCGATACGCATTATTTTTAATTTTTTATGATCTTTAATTCTCATTAGATCAAGGATGTACAGTTTGTTGTCTGAAAGCTGCATGTGGCCTAACAAACCATATATCAATTTTACTGTAAAAGTAAAATCATAATAAACTCAGTAATTTACCAGTAATCAATAATCAGTTTTTAGTAAATCAGTAATTTACTGTAAAGTCATATCATAGATTATAAATATAAAAAACCCTTATATTTTAATGGAAGATTAAAATATGCAACGTAAGCAAAGTGAAATAATTTATTACAAATTAAGAGATAAAACTTTCATCAATAACATTCTACTCTAGATGTAGGATATCCATAAAAATTATTTTTTATCCTTATTCATGAGTCTAAACTCCATGTTCTATTAAGATATTAGCTATTAGTAAATACATGTGTCAAGAATTCATTTCATATTTTATGAGATTGCAAAAATATGGTTGAATACAATTTAATGCAATACCTGAATCCATAATATTTAACATATCCCTATTTAAATTTTATGAATCCAAAGAAATGAATGAAATAAAGAACAGATAATTTTAAAGATTTTTTTTTTTTTTTTTTTAGCTCTTTAAAACAAACACAATTACTCAAAAAAATACAATACATCTATCCTTAAAATTTAAAGAAAAAGTCCATAATACTTAATGAAAAAGATGGGTCTATAAAATTTAACGCAATACCTGGATCCACAATATTTAACATATTCATATTGTGTGCGGCCCGTGAACAAGTTAAAAGTGAATATGTGCGGTCCGCTGTCTTCAGAAGTCTGTGCACTTGTCTTATATTATTTTTAAACAACAAAAAAATTACTAAAAAATAATAAACATGGATCCATAAAGTTTAAAGAAAATATGAATCCATAAAATTTAAAAAAAAACATGAATCCATAAAATTAAAAAAAAAAACATCCCTAACATTTAATGCAAAACATGGATCCATAAAATTTAACGCAATAGGTGGATCCATAACATTTAACACATCCATATTTTGTGCAGTCCGCGAACATGTTAAAGTGAGTATGTGTGGTCTGCAATCTTCAGTAAGTAGTCTGTTCATTTGTCTCAGATTATTGTTAAACAAACACAGTTGCTCAAAAAATACAAAACATGGATCCATAAAATTTAAAGAGAAACACGAATCCATAATATTTATCACAAAACATGGGTCCATAAACTTTAACACAATACTTAGATCCTTAAAATTAAATTATTTATTTTTTTAAAATAAGCAAATGGCCTCTTCATTTTGCAAAAAAGGGTCTCTCTTTGAGTTGAAAGTTAGGTAAACCAAAATAAGTATGATTGATCACAAACAGTTGAAGCATATACCATTGCGAAACTTCAAACCAAGAACATTCTGTTTTCTTTCTGAATAGGAAGAATTTTTCTTTCTTCAACAATTATTGTAAAACTAAGTGTGATTAATGCAACTACTAAAACATGCAATTAGACTCAAATGTTTATATAAAAGGGATTATTTTATTTTTATTTGTTGCTTCCTTCTTCAATGAAAGAAATGTACAGTACATAAATTTTAATAATTGCTTCTTATACTTTATTTGAGTTTTGTATGATTTAGAACCTTTTACACAAAATGAAAAGGAAAAACATTTTTATCTCTTTTTAATTACATCATATATCATGTATTACATCTATGTAGAATACGTATGAGGAGAAATTTAACAACGGTTTATTGGAATAGAATGTAAATCTTTGTCTATTAATAATAATAATAATAATAATAAAATTTATTAAAATTTTTAGCACTCTAAAAGATTAATTTTTGAAAATACAAAAGGAAGAAAAGTGTTATATGTTTATAATATATAGTTATTGATTAAGCTAAAGTAATAATAATAAAACTTTATTTAAAACTTTTATGACCTAAAACATTAATTTTTTTGAAATACAAAAAAAAAAAAAAGAAGTGTTATAATATATACTGATTGATTAAGTCATATTAATAATAATAATGATAATAATAAAATTTAAAGCTTTTAGCACTTTAAAACATTAATTTTGGAAATAAAAAAAAAGTGCTATATGTTTATAATATATACTTATTGATTAAGCCAATTTAAGAAAATAAAATAAACTGAATCTTTATATGCCATCTTTATTTTTTTTTCATAAATCGATCGAATTTCATTTATTAATTTCCTACACACACAAACTATTTATTTCAAGATACAAATTTGAGAAATTTTACAGTATTTAATGCATTATTTCATTGATTTTTATTCTTGTACATTTTGATGACACTTTTTCTACGAGTTGATATGCTAATCAAGTCATGTAGACTACGATAAATATATTTTCGAAACTCTTAACAATAAATCCAATGTAAAACAATCAAAATAAACTCACAGAAAAAAGAGAAAGGTGACAAATATCGAATCAGGTCTAGTAAATATTGGAACAAGTGTGTGATCTCTTGTTGTATAATCTTCACTTGACATGTATTTACGTATTCCATCCATCTCAAATGAATAACAATTCTTCTCGGAATATATGAATTCAACTTCCCGGAACTCTGATGTAGACACGTTTTCCCCATATTTATAAGATTAAAACGTGATCGGAATATTGGCTTATTAAATGAGTGGAAATGGCCCGTGTAAAAATTTCTGTCAGCTTTGCATTAAAATGGTAGCCACATAAGAATTTGAATTTTCAACCACACATCAATAGAAGATAGAAATTAAAGTTCATTATCAAAACATAGTTCGCAGTACAGATTGCAATCGCTAAAAATAAAGATGAGCATAAAAAAAAACATTTTTAAAGTATTGTTCATCGAATTTTCTTAAATAATTTCTTAGCGGATTGTTTATGAATTTTTTAACTTCTTTTTAAAGAAGAATTTTTTAATTTTTTTTTTTTTTTTTTAAATTAATTAACTAAATATACTTTTAAATATTATATTATATATAAAAATTAATTTTTTATTAATTTAATATTATTAATTAATTGTATATTAATTTTTATATTTTAGTTAATTAATTTTATATACATAGAAAAAATTTGAAAGCAATAAATATTTAAAAAATGAAATTTACTTATGTGCGCATTTCTAATTTCTAATACAATAGAACTAATGTTCTCTAATTAAAATTACTATAATCCCTGAAAATTGGCTTTATTTTCTATATTTGACAGTTTCTTTATTAAATATCAATGTTATTTTCCAAAAGGATAAAGCTAAAAATATCAAAGATACCTTTACAATATTAACGAAGCTATGTTATTTTAAAGAAGAAATTATTATCACAAGTTTTGTTATCATTGTTGAAGGATTTTATAATAAATTATCTTTAACAGATTTTAATTATATTTTCAATATAATTATTTTAATTAAAAACATTAAATATACACGCATGTATTATGGTCTCTAAAGAAGTCAAATAAAATAATCTTATATAATTTATACCAGTAGGATTTGGTATATTGTGAGAAACGATCATCACTCTGTTATTGAAAATATTCATTATATATTATTAGGAAGATTAAATATAGAAAGTGTTCATTTTTCTAAAATAATGAGATCCTTTTGAATATTTATTAATAACATTTCTACAGCAACATATAGTTACAAGCTTGCATAAAAACAAAAATTTTATTCGAATGCTGTAATTGCTATCCGGAAATGGTTATAACATCATTTGGAAAATGTTTGAAGGTCGAAATTAAAAGTTTTAGGTTTGTTACAAGACTCTAACATTGGACGAAATAAGAGATTGCAACTTTTGAAAAATATATTTTTTTTCTTTCTTTTTTTTTTTTTATAGAAAGTATTAAACACAAAAAAAAACCTGTTGAATATGTTCACGAATCTTGAAATTTTTAACTTAAAGATTTGAGCCATTGTAAATTTTCTATACTTTAATAAATGCAAGAAATAGGCATACAACTTTACAATTTACTTTATATCCGAACAACAATAAAATTACATAATTTATCGCTTTAAAATTCGAAAACAAGGCACCAAACATTCAAAACATTTTAATCTTGACAAAAGTTGAGATCATGCCATCCATGCCATTTCGAAGTAAACGGTTCAGAAATGTAAACAAACAAGAGAATAAGAATTCAATCGTCGAAAAAAAAAAAAAAAAAAAAAGAAAAGAAAAAAAAAATAGACAACGATGTTCCGGTCTAAATCTTCTTCATCGTCAACTTCTTTCTCGTGAGCATTTAGGTTTTGACCTTTATCTTGAGAAACTCGTCAACTTTCTTACCTTCTTCTGAAACTAATGAATTGTTAAAAGCATCTGTTCATTTGAAAGAATGATGACAGTTACTTCTTAAGAATATTATCATTATAATATTAACGGTATTTATTATCATCATTATGGTAGAAATAAAAAAGTTCTTTCAGCGTGGGGAAATAAAGCTTATTTGAACAGCTTAAATAAAACTGTTAGATAATCCAATGCAAAACACCTGTTTTGTATATTGAAACTAGCATAGGTTTCAAAACATACCTTAAATCTCTGAAACTTTTTAAACTAATGTTTATGCAAGTCGGCAATTTATTTAAACATATTTTTTTCTTTAAAATCCAAGACGTACTCATTCTATGGTGTTAAATTAATCGTTCGAAATATTATTCACAATAATAATTCATCCCTTTGCATTTATTTGATCATTTAAAACAAGACAATAAAATTAAGAGTATTATTATAATTATATAATTTTTTTCGTTATGATGTTTAAGAAAAGAGATACTCTTAGTAGATGAGAAAAAAATAATATGAGACATTAATACTTATATATAAAAACAACTTAAGATTATCTTACGACTAGAAATCCAACTTAGACTTATCTATGGCATCCAAAATGATACAGGTTATATAATATATTTTGATTTCCTGATTTACATCATCCTATATTAATAAAAAAACAAATGGATAATTTGTTTAAATATATTTTCTTCTGAGAAGGTTTTTAAACCTATGTCTTTGTCATTTCATCTTGGAAATGAATCCCTCATTATATTAATTTACCCTCTTATATTTCATTTGAAATTCGAATAAAGATGCTATATTCTGTCAAATTTTTCCTATGGCATTATCAATTATTATTATACTTAGAAAAGTAAATCAAGCAGATTTTATTGATTTTCAATCTAAGTCAAGAACATCCGAACATATCATTTGTGTCTATCGGAAATTTTTTTTTATAAAAATCCATAAAATAAATGATTAAATTGAATGTTGTGATAAAATTTGTGATCAAGAAATTAAACGCAAAAAGTTCATTCCTCTTATAATTTTAATGCTACAGATGTCAGAGACTGTAAACTATAAGAGCATTTACATGCAAAAGTAAAATGCATGTTATCTTTTAATACATCTACATGTTGCATCGTAGCTATATACAATAATTTAATAAGTTTTTGCTTAAAAATCACAAAAAACTTTCGATATAATACTTTGTAAATAAACTCGTCCCAAATCAAAATTATTAAAAAGATTTCTCACATCACGTATTAAAAGTTAATGTTTATATTATTAACTATTAGAACATATCTCCTTAGAAAAATTTTGTCATGAATTATTTCGTATTCTAAAGATAAAAGTACTTTTAGGTGCATTTAAGTAAACAATTGAGGTCTCAAATTATATTAAATGATATAAATTAAAATACACCCATTAATAAAATAAAATAAAATAATTAGTAGTAAATTCCATGAATTACCTGAAATTCTGACAATCTAGTTCATTTTAGAAACATATGGAACAATCGATTACCTGTTCCCCAAAAGAGATACAATATCAAATTTATTTCTAATATTAAATTTTTAAAACACTTAATCTTGTTTTTTAAATCGGTTAATCTATATAAAATAATTTATAACCATTATTTACACTTTTTTTTTTTATTTCCGAGTATAAACTATGTCCATTCTACTATAAAATGACAAAAGAAAAACTACTAATTAGCTTAAATGCTATCATTTAATTTAGAGAATTTAAGTCTCTGAAATTTTAAAACGTTTTAATACCTAGATATTTTTAGATATTGAGAATAGTTAATATTTAGATAATTATTTCTGCATATGGTATGCTTTTATTTTCCAATGAATTTCTTTTGGCTGAGGAATTAATTCGATTTATTAATATTGATTGATTTATATTTCTTCAACAATTTAACTATGTAGTAATAATCTGTATCATAATTTTCAATGCATAGGATTCCAGAAATGATTGATATAAATATAAAATTGTAAAATGCTAAATGATCATATAGGAAAAGATCTAAAAATTAAAAATGAAATTAAATTAACTTACCCTTTAATGATAGCGGCACCTTTATCTCTAACAGAAATAGCAAAGTTAAAATTAGATCAGTTAAATTTAAAATGTAAAGAAGAGCAAGCGCGAGGGATTAATTTAGTTTCTGTTTTCATCTTTGCATTGGAAACAAAAAATTTGAAAACTTGAATCCAAGTTTTCGTTTACGATACAGTTACGTACGAAACCGGCAACTGTATGATACTGCAATCGTCATCTTCCTGGAGAATGTGACGGTGAAATATGGTTACCAAATATTGGCGAGATTTCTGTTTCGCCAAATCGGTTTTATCAGCCAAGCTGCATCAGCGGGTGGTTGATGAAGCTTTTTTTCCCCCTTTTTAAAGATGATTCACGGTCAACAAGCAGGATAATGAAATGGAGTTTAAAAAAAAAAAAAAAAGAAAGGAAAAAAAAAAGAAAAAAAAACTAAACATGAGTCTTGAATTTAGGGAAGTTTTCCTGCTGTTGTAATAAGGGTAAATCATTTGTTTCGTTATTCTGGTGTATATAATCGATATTTCTCAAAAACTATGATCAAAGAATAAGTAAGCTTGAAAAACTCAAAACTAACTCTGCAATTCTCTTACTCTGTTCTCCATATTTTTATAAATAATTATACTCCCGTAATAAATTAATGCCATGCATTTTTTTTTTTATTTTATTATTATTATTTTTTTTTTTTTATCTATTTATTTTATTTATTTTTATTTATTTTATTTTATTTATTTATTTTATTTTTTTAAATTTTTAAATAATTTTTTTTTTTGTTATGTCATTATTATTCTATTATCTTTATTAATGGAATTAGAACAATTTGTGAAGTAAATTCAATGATTTTTATTGAAATCATATCTATGAAAACAGTTTTCATATAACAAAGTATTTTTTTCATAACTTTAAATATGTAATATTTTCACTCACTTAAAAGGCATCCTTTTATTCTAAATAGCTTACAAATAATATAGTCCTAAAAAAAATAGCAATACTAAGTTAAGAGGTACCAAAGACCAACAGAAAAGCTTAAGACAAGTAATAGAAAATTGTACATTATAACCACAAGGATGCTATAATTGTAATACATTAAATAATTTTTGTTTTTAATAATAGAATAGCTTCCATAAGATCTTCTTTCCTTCTTAAATCAAGATAGCTTTCGATAAAGCTCAGTGTTGAGGAAGATCTCTCAACTCTTACTTGGTATTTTGGTAAAGGAGTAACTATTAATGCTTCATGCTTGTATTATTGAAGGATACGATTAAAATTATACTTTAACGTCTAATTTTATTATTAATTCTTAGAATTTTAGAAAAATAAAAATTATTATTTTATAAAACATCTCGAATTTGGATTTTAAAATCGACTTCAGTCTTCTGATTCCTTCAAAATGCTCGATTCCCCCAACTCTTGCGGCCTAATGACCAATTGACTAGCGCTCTGGCCTTTCGTACTACAGGTTTCAGGTTCGAATCCTGGCGGTGGTATGGTTGTTGGTTAGTGGTTCGGAATCCACATTAAACTGTAGGTCCTGGTCTAATTAGCCTAAATTGTGCACAAAATGACAGTAGAGCAACAAACCAAACCCCATCTCTGACTAGAAAGATAGAGATGTAGCAGGTTTAGCGTTACCAAGGGTCACCATGTGGGGAGGAACTATTAAATACACTACACAGACAATTTTGTACATAATTTCGAAGGAGCATCCCAGGGCTGAGATGGCATCTGTAAGATTCGCTCCTTCCTTTTCTCCTCCAATCCAACGAAATGAGTTTCCGGCTTACTGATTTATTGTGTAAATGAAGAAGACTTTATATACCAGCAATGTGCCTTTGCTTGAGAAATTAATTTCTTTCATGTTATATAATTAAAAAATCCCAAAGTACATTTAAATTTCCCACTTATGCGTTTCTACTGCATGACTTCGCAGTGCATGTATCTAAATTTCTCCGTAGTGAATTTGGCGGCCTGATGGCCAATTGGCTAGCTCTCTGGCCTTTGGTACGATAGGCTTCAGATTCGAACTCTGGCGGTGACATGGATGTTTGTTAGGGGTTCGGAATCCACTTTAAACTGTAGGTCGTGTGTACAAAATGACGGTAGAGCGACAAACCAAACCAAACCGCAGTGAATTAAAAATGAATGCGGAAAATAAAAATTAAGCAAATAAACACATTATTTATTATGAATATTAGTATATCGTATATGATATAAAGTGGAAAAAATAATAATTTTATGCATAATAATGTTAGTACTACACGAAGTTAATACATAAATTAAAAACATTTCATCAGCTGCGTTGTCCACGTCCTTCGAAGTCGGCACTCAAAAATCATATTGTAAACTTTTTTTTTATAATTATCGTCAAAATAAGTTTTAAAATTGTTTAAATTGTTGATTTTTTTTTTCTGTTGATGAAAAATTTTCATGTAGGGTAATCTTTATTTAATGGTAATTGTCCTTTTGTTACGTGCGGTTTTCTGTACTAACACGAGTTTTTGCTCGCTGGCCATGAGTATTATTAACAACCGAACTCATGTCTGCATTTTTCACTCCTTGTGTAAAAACCTGTATAGAATGTGAAAATAGCAAAAACGCAATATTTTTTTTTTTAAATTGATTCATGACAAAAAAATTTCTGTTGATGTGACATTTTTCTGTAGGGTAGGCTTTATTTACAGGTAATTGTGCTCTCCCTATGGGCAGTTTCTGTCGTATCTCAAGTTTTTACTGCTGGCCATAACAACACTCATAGTCAGAGAGCAAAAACTGAATTGCTGTGATATTTTTCTGTAGGGTAGGCTTTATTTACAGGTAACTGTGCTCTCCCTATGAGCTGTTCCGCAAGTTTTTACTCGCTGGCCATGAGTGTTATTAACAACCAAACTCATGCTGCTTTTTGACTTATTGAGTAAATACCCTTATAGAAGGTGAAAATAGCAAAAACACAATATTTAAAAAATACTCGTATAATTTCTACCATCGGCAATTTAATAATATTACAAATTTAAAACTGCAACATATATTGATGAGGGATGATTCTCAGGTAAAATGACAGTAATTTTCTGCATCATGCTTCTCACGGCAGACGCTGCGGTATCGATTATTTGATTATTTGTTTACGTTTTTTACAGTCTCTTCATAATTTGTAGTTAACCAATGGGAAGGTTTCATGGATTAGCCATTAACACAGTTTCGCTCTCTAATTTTCATCGGTAAGTGTGCATTTGAATCGGAAAATGAAATCAACTCAGAATCAAATTTTGGGAAAATTTTACAGGCTTATCAAATACTCGAAATGAATACATTATTCGTCACGTTTTGTAAGAATTTAAAAAATTTCACGCTCGTTTTCCTTTTTACCTTTAGAATAATAAAAGATTGTAAAAAATAGTAAAATATATGCAATAAAAAAGCTAAAAAAATTGTAAAAAATTAAATGCTATTTAGTGAATAGTTTTTAATTAACTTTACCTCACAAGTAAGTTATTAACCTACATAATCAAGGTCCCAGAAGGATTTACATTCCTGCGAAAGTGATTAAATCAAGTAGAAATGTACAAAAAGAAAAAGGCAAAACAAAGAATTCTAAGCAATCAAACGAGCATTTTTTTTTAACACATAACTATAATTTGTGTATTTTTATTATAACGCTAATTAATGAATATAACATTAATTAAAGAATAGGAATTATAACACTAATTGATGTATTTAATTCTGAGGACTTCTAAAAGATTTCTTTTAATGTATTAAAAGTTTCTCTAACGAAATATGATAGTTTTCAGCGTCTAGCAGCATTTATTTAATCTTAGGTTCTCTCACATGTGAATAATGATACTTTTAGTATATTTATGTAAAATAATAGAGAGTTTTTGCATACCGTATGTTGGACGTCCGTTAGCTTTTTCTCCCTCATGCTCATAGGAAACACTATTACAGATACGCATGCGCAGTTTCCTATGAGCATGCGCGTTAGGGAGAAAAAGCTAACGGACGTCCAACATACGGTATGCAAAAACTCTCTAATGTCTTATAGTCCCCCTTTAAAAGTACTGAATATTACATAATTCCTTTTTTGATTTCGGATCAAGAAATATGGTTAGTGTCATATAAATTTCATAAGCAAAATTTAAAATTTGATCACATTAGTTCATATAAAATCTTAATAAATTTAATATTTAAAAAAAATTTTACAAATTAAAACTCCCAAATTAGTATTAGAAGATTAAAGGAGTTGCGGAATACTTTCATCATATTAGTTCCAAATTAGTATTAACAGATTATATAGATATAGTTGTGAATACTTTCATCATATTAATATTAGTTCTAAATTAGTATTATCATGTTATATAAACGTAGTTTCAGGATATTTTCATCGTATTAATATTAGTTCTTAATTAGTAATATCAGGTTATATAGACGTAGTTCCTGAATATTTTCCTCATATTAATACTAGTTCCAGATTAGTATTAACAAGTTATATAGACATAGTTTCTGAATATTTTCATCATATTAGCATTAGTTTCAGCTTAGTATTATCAGGTTATATAGGCGTAGTTTCTGAATACTTTTATCATATTAGCATTAGTTCCAAATTAGTATTATCAGGTTATACAGACGTAGTTTCTGAATACTTTCATCATATTAGCATTAGTTCCAAATTAGTATTATCAGGTTATACAGACGTAGTTTCTGAATACTTTCATCATATTAGCATTAGTTCCAAATTAGTATTATCAGGTTATACAGACGTAGTTTCTGAATACTTTCATCATATTTGCATTAGTTCCAAATTAGTATTATCAGGTTATACAGACGTAGTTTCTGAATACTTTCATCATATTAGCATTAGTTCCAAATTAGTATTATCAGGTTATACAGACGTAGTTTCTGAATACTTTCATCATATTAGCATTAGTTCCAAATTAGTATTATCAGGTTATACAGACGTAGTTTCTGAATACTTTCATCATTTTAGCATTAGTTCCAAATTAGTATTATCAGATTATACAGACGTAGTTTCTGAATACTTTCATCATATGAGCATTAGTTCCAAATTAGTATTATCAGGTTATACAGACATAGTTTCTGAATACTTTCATCATATTTGCATTAGTTCCAATGCCAATAAATTGCATGTCATCGATGCAGTTAAAAAACTAGCAACATCGACGTTTTTAAACCAAGCCATTAAATATTCAGCGAATGTTTATTTAAAAATGCAACATCAGTATCAAAGTTCAACTTTAATAAATATCATGTAAAAGGCTTTAAATAATTTTAATAATAATATATACTCAAAAGCATCTCTAAATAGCCTGGGATAATTTTTGGATTTTTCATAGCAAACCTATATCACCTTCTGTCTCCAAGTAGTTTTTTTCTTTCATTAAATTGAACCAAATTTTTTAATATTTCTTTTAGAGGGAGAAAATCAAGAAAGAAAAAAGGTTAATATCAGTGTTATTAATTTTATTATTTTACTAACTATATACGAAAGACATATAACAAAAAGAAAGCGCACCATAAGCGTATTTATTCTTGTATTTAGGAGAAACATGAATCTGAACTCTCTTATCGATTTTTTTTTAATGGTTAAGCATATATTTGATAGGCAAGCTCTCATTTCTTTGTCAATACATTGAAGATTTCCTTTTTTTTTTTTTCCCCTGCTTCATTGTGCTGAGGATTAAAAATCTTAATTCACATAAATATGATGTTAAAAATTGTAGAAAAATTTTCAAAGTTCTTTAAAATATTGACACCCTTTTAAATAAGGTTTCAAGAGGCAATTACTGAAGTTTAATCCTCAATCCACGATCTGCGGATATAAGTATAAGTTCTTCTTCTTCAGTTAATGTTAAATAATCAACTCCGCAACAATGAAAATCAGACAGATGTTACATTTCTAGTAGTCAACTGTCTATGAACAGAAAAACTGACAAAAAGAGTAGCTATATTTATTTTTATTTCTCTGGACACAACTTATGCTGGAATACCACATGGAAGCACCTGGAAATGTTCTAAGGCGCATCAGTGCTCCCTGGCCCACCCTTTGAGAGCCGTTGGGATAAGGGGAACGGAGCTCATATCTTGCCTACTGATCTAAAGAGTGAAATTATGGTTACTGTTGATAGATGAGATGTTATTGCCATTTTTAGGTAAACAAATCAATCACGATCTCATGGTTTTAAGAATTTGACTGGCTATGTACATATACTCTCTTCTTCTTCAACACGAAACTTAACTGTAATTAAAATACCTAGATTTTCATGTGTAAATACCGTATCTTTCCGAATATAAGCCGATCCGTGCATAAGACGAGAATGCATTTTTTCTTCAAAAATTTACTAAAATTCAAAACCGATATATATATGGTGAAATGAAAAAATATTCCTGCAAAAATTTATTATTTACAGTATTCTATTATTATTTCTAATGCACGTTTTGGTACTTTTTTGTTAACCGAGCGCAAATTTCGCCAAAATCAGATTTTTCGTTTTGGCGATGACGCAAAAAAAAATAAAAATAAAAAAATAAAAATAAAAAATAAAAAAAAAATAAAAAAAAAATCCCAGCAAAATATCATTTGCGGGGAAAAAAACTCATTCTCCTGAAACGAATATCTCATTTCTTTAAAATTATATTTTTATATATATTTATAAGCTACAGAAATAAAATCATGATTTATTTAGCGATATTTTGCGGTTTAACACCTCCCTGCTAATGGAAAAGTGCCTACATTGTTTGAGAGATGAGTGGATCCGTATATAAGCCGACTACCGCACTTTAATTCTTAAAAAATTCTAATAATTATCAGCTTATACACGAAAATATACGATATATATAAAGAATACGGCCATTTTACCAAACAAAAACCACAACATTATTCACTACATCTAAATTAGCAGGACAACAAATTACAATGATTTTTTTCTCTGACATTAAAATAGCCATTTTCCACTAATATTTGTTGATGAATATGATAGTGAAAACTTTACATTGCCTCTCATTTGTAACTTAATGTTTTCAATATGAAACAATGTATTAACAAAAGCATGTATACTCTGTGTTAGGGGATGTCATGGATTGTCGCTTACGCATTTTCTCAGAATCATCAATGAAAGTCATCTAACACTAGTCTACCAATAATGTAGTAGTCCATTTTCTCTGGTATTTTTTTCTCTATTTTCAAAAAAAAAAAAAAAATTTTTTTTTCTCAAGTGAAAACGCTTATCGCTAACCTGACGTCGGTTTTCAGGAAAGAAGTTCAAATAACACTACGGGAAATTCATTTATACATAGAGACATATTGCAACAAAGTTTCTTGTACGCAGACATGTCCATTACTAATTTTGTTATCGTTCTTTGACTTTACATTTCCTGAGAAATTCGTTGACGTAAGGCGAGAAGAATTCAAATTTCTTTCTCATCTTGTTGCACGCTATCGAAATTTGCATCCATAAAGAGATTACCGGTTTGTGGACCAATGAAAATCCCTTGTTTCAGTTTAGCTTCTTTTTTTTTGCTGGAAATTTTTTATTTTGGTTCTTGAAGGCTGATCAACTCTTGTTCATGACTTTCACAAAATGTTCCCTTAAGCCAAGTTTTAAGTGTAAGCATGTTAGTATAATTTCTTTTTGCAATAAGCAACACAGAACCAAGTCAGACTTCCACCTACCGGTGTTCCATTACAACAGAATCTGCCCCTTTCCCTCCATCCATGAGTAGATTACTCATGGGATGTTCGTTCTGCACTGCGGGAAACAGAATTAGACACAACAACACGCATTCTTCTCTCCAATATCATATTTTTCTATTAGGCCATTGTTGTTTTTTTTTTCTTTTTACATAGTGCAAAGTTTTGGCCCCACTATTCTACTAACATAAAAAGCAGCTTTACTTCGTATATTTTAATTGAATACCCATAAGTCAACCCTTTACCATGACAAATTGGTCACTTAGCAGATGGGATACAATTCTTTCAATTGTTTTCCTTGTGATTTTCTTCCACGAAGATATCTGGCATTGCAGAAGTAGCAGTCACTTGAGTGATTACTTTGTTCCCTCCAATTCATAGGAATAGCCAATAGCATAGTCATTTTTTTTTTTTTTGCTTGCTACAAGGAAAGTTTCTTTGAACAAGATTTACAGCATATGTGTGGGGACCAGGGCGTGTCTGGATCTTCAGTTGTGCATCCGAAAAAAGGAAGATGTGCATTTTTATACTAAAGGAGGGATGAAACATTTCTGGGCTTTTAATGTCACATCTCCACATATATATCAGAAGTTATTAGCAGAATTAACACCCTTATGCACTATCTCAACTCTAAAAATATAATGTGTTTAATTCCAACATAAATTCGCAATAATTTCTTTCTTAAACAGACAACGTACAGCTAACAGCTATCACATTTTTATTTTTATAACTAAGGCAGGAAACAGTACCAACAGCCAGACTCTAGTCGTCTCCTGCAAACTAATAAAGCGTCTAAAGTTTTATTCAACAGTAGCTATAAAGCCTTTAATAAATTACTGTCTTGGGAACCATGTTTCTAAAACTTACTTTTAAGATGTTTTAAGCTTTTTATAATATATATTAATATTTACACATTTAATATTTATTCAATATTTGAAACATATATTTTAACACATTTCTTTATGTAAACTTTGTTATATTATTTATAAATTATTATAAATTGTAAGTTACGTTACATAAATTTACATAATCCGATATTTCATTTTTACATGTATTTCAAATAAAATTGAGGGAACCGACTTTCAATATATCTCGTAAACAAGAACGAATTGCCAATTTTTACTATCAATTTTGTGTTCAGCGCCACACAATCAGTAAGAAATGACTATTTTCATGTTTAAGAAAATTTGTATGTTAAAATGTGGCCCGAGGAAGTTAAAATGGTGGACACGTCTGTTCTAATCAATAATGAACTAAAGTGATTATGCTTGCAATATGAAAGCAACTTATGAAGGCAAGGCAAAAATAGGATGTGACGTCAGTGTATGTATTTTAGAGCGTATACGTAAATCTATTAAATATAGGAAATTTATGGTTTTTATACTGATAATGGTATGATTTTGCAAACGTAATTTCATCAACCTTAATTTAAGACGTCTAATTTTACATTCGATTTTGACGTTAGTTTCACAAGAACACCTTCGTGAAATCAAAAATAGGGGTATTAATAATAGTCCCCTAAGGCCACTTTGGGAAAACCACTTATATAACAAGAAAAAGAATATAAAAAAAAAAAGTTATGGCGTCAGTTTAATGCTATATTAGGAAAGTACTTTTGCAAATGCATCAGTGTATCTCTTTCTCATATTCAGTTTTGCTGGCGTCACTTTTCGATTATATTAATTAGTTTTATATCCCAGTGGAACCAAATGATTGTCTTGTTCAAAACGCGAAAGAAAGGTAAAGAAGGAAAAGCATATTTTTCTTATCTTCTTATTTCTTCATTATCTTATCTTCTTTTAGTTAATTGATCAATTAATTTTTAAAGTTTTAATCACTCTTCTTTCCATTTAAGAAAATTGTATACTTTTTATAATTTACTTCAAAGCAGGGATTTTGAAATAAAAACGTGCGCGTAATTTTTACTCGCAATTGGATTTATACTTCATTCTATGTATCTATGGTGGAAAAGGAAAAAAAAAATTTAAGAATATTTTTAAAAAATTAAAGTTATTTTTAAGAAAATACTGATACAGTTAGCGTTTTTTCTTCATTATGTTTTGATCCGTATTCCTGCAAGAAACCATTACGTCTTGGTTCACATAACGGTTTGTAGTAATTGTTGGTTGGTAGTTTGTAAGTGTTAGAAAAATTGTATTAAAAAAAATATATCTTACTGCTTACTGTTAAATTTTTTATTAATATATGTATTAATAAAAATTTTTAAAATAATTAAAGCTGTCATTCGCGTTTTTTTTTTCTCTCTTTGATTCGACATGGTGGTACGAATTAACGAGTTGATGACTCATGAGCGCGATGATCTAAGGTATTAGCCGGCTGAATGGATGAAAAGTTCTTAGAATGTTTTTTTAATTAATTGGATAATTTAACCGACAAAACTGAGAATACAGTTCAGTAATAATTAACATTAATTAATAATTTGTTACAAATTACGTAATTAATTTTTTTAAGTTTAAAAACCAAACGGCCATTTTGTTTACTTGGCGATTTGGCGTAAGAGGTACGGCCATTTAGATCTTTATCACAATCAGATTTAAATAATGTTTTGAACTCAATTCTTTGTAAATAAAATTAAACAACACAAACAATCTGCAAGTACAGCGTGTTGAAGCGATCAGTAATCTGATGAAACGGACAGTTTCCTGCTCAATTAATCTAAATAAGAACTCGCGACATGCGTACATAGATGAGCACAAAATGGGCAACATAATACCTAATCTTTTAAAAAAGGTACACAATTAGGAAAACAGGATAAAAAGGTACTTTGGAGTAAAAGGTACTGGGTTCTAGAACTTTACCATAATCAGATTCAAATATGAATAGGACAATTGTTTTGAACTATCGATCTTTCAATTATTTGTAATCAAATTAAAACAACACAAACAATATGCAACTACAGAATGTTGAAGTCATCATTATTCTGATGAAATTGACAAATTCCTGCTCAATTAATATAAGTAGCAACTCATGGTATGCGTACATAGATGAGTACAAAATGAGCAAAATAATAAAAAAGCTACATGATAGGGGAATACAGGATAAAAGGTACTTTGGCGTGAAAGGTACTGGATTCTACATCTTTACCATAATCAGATTCAAATCTGAATAGCATAGTTTTTTTTTTGCATTCAATTCACTGTGAAGAAGTTAAAATAACAAAAACAATCGACAAACTGAGCGTGCTGAAGCGATCATTATTCTGATGAAACCGATCAATACCCAGTCTATCAATCAAATCAGTAACTGACGGCCTGCATACACTGACGCTCACAAAATGATCAAAATAGCTCCGCCAACTTCCGTAATAAAAGATGATACCGAATTTGCTGTCTCGACTGTCATGTAAGAAGTTTAATTTCGAAAAATGATTCTGGCTTATACTTTTAAAATATACCATGGGAACTCTGAGATCCTTAGATTTATTATCCTGAGTTTCTGTATGTCTTGAAAAAAAAAAAGACTGACGGTTTTCAAAAAAAAAAAAAAAAGGAATATTAGAAAAGCTTTTACGATTAAAAAAATAATTCTGGTATAAATTTTAATATACCTAATGTAATTAAAAATCTTAGTAAAAATTAAATTTATTAAGTAATAAATTTTTACAATATTTATAAATTACAATGAATTCCTAAATTTATTAAAAGTTTATTTATCACACTTTTTTATTGTACAATTTATTATAATTAAATTAATGAGCTGTCACACGAATTTGCTGCTGGGATTGTTTCTTTTGCTTTGACTATTTTCCTATTGTCCTCTTTTGAAAACTGACAGGACTGATAAAAGATTGCTTTCTGGAATAGCTGACTGTGTTACTGTATAAAGTAACGAAAAATGTTATAAAATTATATAACTGTTAATGAGCACAACCAACTTACGAATTACGTAACAGAATGTTCATAATTTAGGTAAATTGTTAGATTTTTTATAGATGTGGTATTTCAATAACCATTTTTAAGAGTTGAGTGAAACTAAGTGAGTTGATAACTACTGGTCAGAACTATCACGAGATATTTTCAAGGCCATCTTGATAACAAACTGGGACCTTTAACAAAATTGGCAGCTTCCTTTTTGGCGTTGTATTCTAACTTGCATTCCTTTCTAACTATTGTATTGTTTAACTATTCCAGCTAATCTCCTCGAACGACAACATCGCTTCGACTCAAATGTCAAGATATCCTTTCATTTGACCACCTTGTTACCATTAGCTCAGTTACACGACTTCCCTCAAAAGGTGGCAGATGCTTTTAATATGCGAGAACTCCTACAGTCAAAAGAAAAAGATACAGTCAAAAAATGTTAGTACAATTAAAAGAAAAAAGATGGAATCAAATTCGAGTGGAAGTTATGCACAAATATATGGAATTTCACCTCTTTTACACACCATTTGGACCATATGACTAAATTTCGTTATAATAAGACAATTCCTTTAATACATCGGAGTTTTTTGGTTTATAATATATATACCGTATATTCCTAAATGTAAGCTGATCCGTATATAACTGTTCCATTATTTCTTATAAGCTGATACATTATTTCTTATCTGATCCATTAGCTGATACATTATTTCTTATAAGCTGATCCATTACGTCTTATAAGCTGATCCATTATTTCTTATTAGCTGATCCATTATTTCTTATAAGCTTATAAGCTGATCCCTTATTTCTTCAAAAATTTACCCAAAGTTCAGATTCTGTATATAAGCCGAAAACAAAAAGTCTTGTGTATGAAAAGAGCGAAAGTTCTAGCACTGATATCAATCAAAGTGATGAGGCATACTTCCAGGCATTCTAATGAGTGAACTTGAATTTGACCATCAATTCGGAAACTGGATTAATTAATTAATTAATTGACCTGAAAAAAATATTTTGTGTATATGAAGAGAACAAAAATTCTAGTACTGAAAGCAGTGAAAGTGATGATGATATACTTCCAGACATTTCAATGAGTGAACTTAAATTTGACAATCTATTCGGAAACTGGACTCTAAAACGAACTTTGAAGGATTTATATATATATTTTTCTTTTTGACTAAATGTTGCATTCAAAACACCCAAAAGGTAAGTGAAAAGATTAAAGTAGTTTTCCATTTCCATTTTTATATATGCTAATTTTTACGGTATTCTAATATTAATTTTGGTGTACGATTGATGCTTTTCCGTTGGCAGGACGCAAAATTCGCCAACATCAAATTTTTCGTTTTGGCGATGATGGAAAAAACCAGCAATATAAACAATTTCGAAAATAAAACAGCTCATTTTCATAAAACTAATTATTCAATTTGAAACGAAATATATATACATATATTCAAAAAAAACTTATGAAAGATAAATGTGCTATATTGAGTGATATTTGACGATTTATCGTTCGCTAATCTTACAAAAATCCATCCTGAATTTGGTTTGTCGCTCTATAGTCATTTTTTTTGTTTTTTTTTTTTTTTTTTGCACACTTTAGGCTAATTAGACCGGGAGCTATAGTGGATTCCGAACCACTCATAAATATCCATGCCATCGCCAGAATGCGAAACTGAAGCACCAAAGACCAGATCACTAGCTAATTGGCCATCAGGCAGCTAAATCCATCTTGAAGTTGATACTTTAAATGTGATAAATAAGAAAGTCTTAGCTTTTATCCACAAGCTTAGCAACTGATAAACCTCCTTATGAAGATAAAAGAGAAAACTAAATTTAAAATCTCTTAGTATCAAGATATTTCTGGATTAGACGAAGGTTGGGGTAGAATGTTTAAATTTGGACTTCTCGCCATAATCGAGATAGTTGTCTTTTTCGCAGATGGCTGAATCCACTGAGTCATATGTTCCGAAACAACTTTTTCACCGATCACCTTAATTAACGACAAAAAGAAATTTCCTTTTTCACTTCTTTAACCTTGACTTTGAACATCAAATTAGCTGGAATAAAGCACCTGATAAAAAAAACCACCATCATAAATTTGTATGACACAATCAAAAATGAATGCGACAATTGAGTTTAATTCCTGATAAATAACTTTCTTTTTCATTCGGGCTATAAAAATCTGTATTTTGTGAGTCAGTAAAAAAAAATGCAGCTCGACATAATAAAAAGAAAAAACAGTTTTTATGCGAGGAAAACCAATTATTTTTGATGATTTTTAAATGAAATATTACTCATTACGTCCAATACGAATGAAATTAGAATTCTGGTTTCGTATTCATTAGAATTTTTTCTGTACTGTTTTCAAAAACATTCAGTAATTAGAAATTAATAACTCATATTTCAAAGGAATGAAAACCAATAATTGCTGGTGTAAATTCCATTACATAAGTTAAATTAGTCTTAACTCAGTTTTTTTTTTTTAAATAATATAAATAAATTAAATTGATTTGCATATTTTCAGCTTATGTAATCTTTGAACCATAAATTAAAATTTTGTTTTGCAATGCAATGAATTCGCAGTATAATTTTGAAATTTTTCTTTTTTAAAACAAATTTTATAATTTCACCAAATATAAGGATCTATGAAATTCTATATTTTACATAATTGGTCACTAATTTTAACCTTTTAATGAAAAAGTTTTAACTGCAAATGCAGGAAAACTAAATGTTTTTTTTATTATTATAGTATTTTTTATTACTTATATGGTTTGGTTTGTCGCTCTACAGCCATTTTTTACCCACTTTAGGATAATTAGACCAGAGCCTACAGTTTAACGGCAGCCTGCTGGCCAATTGGCTGGGGCTCCTGATTTTAGTTCCACAGGCTGGAATCCTGGCGGTGACATGGATGTCTTTTAGTGGTTTGCAAACCACGTTAAACTGTAAGTCCCGGTCTAATTAACGTGTGCACAAAATGACCTTAGAGCGACAAACCAAACCTACAGTTTAACGTGGATTCCGATCCCTTTAACCCTTAACATCCATGCCACCGCCAGAAATCGAACATGAGACCTCTGGTACTAAATACCAGAGTGCTAGCCAACTGGCCATCAAACCGGCCCGAATTTTTGACAAATTTATTACTTATATCAATCTATGTATAGTTCTTAATGTATGTATAGTTAGTATGTATAGTTCTAAATCTATGTATAGTGCATAATTTGAAAGATAATAGAAGAATACTTATTGAAATAAAAGTTCATTTTTACAATGATTCAGGGAACAAATTTAATTCATTTCTACGTTTAATTTAAAAATAAAACATGATAGAAAACATAAAAATCCCAATAAATATATTTAACTTTTATTTTAACATACATGTGAAGCTTAAAAGAAATATTGAACAAACTGTAATAATGTTTTTAATTTCATGATAAACTTTCTAATTTATTATAACAATTATTAAATACCGTATATTTCCGAATATAAGCCGATCCGTGTATAAGCCGACGGTGCCCTTTTTCTTCAAAAAAAATTTACCATATATCAAAATCCGTATATAAGCCTAAATTAAAAAAAATATTCTGTAACGTTCATTATTTACGGTATTCTACTATTATTTCTGGTGTACTTTTGATAACTCTTCTGTCTGTTTGGCGCAAATTTCGCCAACACGAGTTTTTTTGTTTTAACGACAACGCAACAAACCAGCAATATAAAAAATAAAACAACTTATTTTCTAAAAATGAATAACTCATTTCATTAAAAAAGTTTTTTTTTTCATAAGCTTAAGACATAAACTGATAATGTGTTATATTTGGCGATTTATCACTTGCGCCCTTCTAACTACCTAAGTTATTTTTTTGTAAAATGAGCGAATACGTATATAAGTCCAGTATTTTAGCTTTAGAATATTTTTTAAAAAATTCTCTACTTATACAGAGAATTATAAAATAATAGGAAGATTATATTAAAATATAAAATTATGAAAATTATTGAAAGGATTTTTAATTATTTTCTTTAACAATTTTTAAATATTAATAAAACGATTAGTATATTTTAATTTGAAATCAGTTCCATAAAAAAAAATCACAAAAATTTATGCAGGCAGAATTTTTTCTAAATGGATCACATTTAATTTTTAACTGGTGAATTTATTTATATGTTTGTTAAGTCAACAATTTTAAATAATTAGTAATTCTGCAGTTTTCTATTTTGGAATGAGGAAGGAATGTTTATCAAAGTAGTGAATGGAAAAGTCCCTTCTGTTTCATCCCCACAAATTTGTATCGATTGTAGATTCTATGTGTTGTCTTTGTTTTCTTGATTGGACATCTTCCAATCGATTTTTTTCCCTTGTTGGTAGGAGGAATACCCTAACTTTTTCTGAGCAAGATGTTGAATGAAAAGGGATTTTCTCTTCTCCCTTTACTCAAAATAGTACCAATTGAAAGTTTGTTTACCAATTTTTGGTTTATCCTTATTATTTTGATTGAATATTATTCAAATGTTTTCTTATTCGTCTCTTAATATGTCTAGATTTTTATGTGCAAATTCTGTTTCCTTAATTTATAAACTTAATTTGTTAAATATAATCAGTTGTTTTATTCGTAAGAATGGTCAGTCATGTTATCTATGTAGCAAAAAAATAATCAATGTATTGCATTGCTGAGTCGAATTTGTCTTTCTATCGTAACTTTTCTGTGAAAAATGCTGAATGAAAAGGAATTTTTTCTCTCACTTTTACTCAAAACAGTATCAATTGAAAGTTGTTGATTTATCCTTATTATTTTGGTTGAATATCATCCAAGCGTTTTCGTATTCATCTCTTATTATGTCCCAATTTTTTATGATCAAATTCTGTGGTTTTAATTAAAAAACTTGATTTGTTAAATTTAATCAGCTGTTTTATTTGTAAGAATGGGCATTCATGTTATCCATATAGCAAAAATAATCAATATAATGCTTTTTGATTCGCTGAGGAACACTTGGCTTCTTTGAATCTAAGTTGAGTTATTTCTTTTCATGATTCCTTACAATCACAGTACAAAGGGCCAATTATACAAAAATAAAACCCCTTAATACATGATACTTTGTTAATTAGGTGTTACATTATCATTTAAACTCTCTCTCCTAATTTTTTTCTCCTATACCTGTCATTCTGTGACAGCTTGAGTAAAGCATCGCTCATCGATGGTCAAACTTCTTGGTGGCAACTGTTCTGATTCTCTCCCATACGATACAGTTATCCACAAAAGTCAACAGGAAGGCAATGACCAACTCTCATTGCCGGTCGGTGGATTGACTGTTAGTGACATAAGTAGACAGGCATAAGGGGAACACGAGGTCCACCGATGTTCAAAAAAAAAAAAAAAATTGCCACTTACACAACAGATTCAGCTTAACTCAGAATGCATCACGGGAATGTGCTAAATTACAAGATGGAAAGAGAGAAGCGATGCCTTCTCGGAAAATTCTTTGTGGGGGTTAATTACCCCTCATTTGAAAGTGGCAATGGAGAAAACCTCGTAAAACTCTAATTAGGCAATTTGACAATCCATGCGAGAAGATCTGTCAAGTCTACTTGATTTTCAAAGCTGTGAGAGCAATGAACGCCACCAATAGGAATTGATTCCAACTTCTTCTCAAGCTAGAGTGAATTAACTATCACCGAACTACAAATGATGGAATCCACTTTAAACCGTAGGTCCCGGTCTAATATGACTGCAGAGCGTTTGGCGTAGAACTGAACTGACAACCCTACGCCGTAAAAAGAAAACATCTCCTGTCTCTAAATCTGCCAGTAGGCAGACGGCCTTGATCCACCATGGGGCTGTTGCGCCATTGAAGAAGAGGAAGAAGAACTACAAGTGGTGTAGTTTTAAATATTTGAGATTTATTTTCATAGACATCACAAATTGGGGCCTGAATGTCCGAGCGTCTAGCGCTCCGGCACTCGGTGCCCCAGGTTTTGGGTTCGATACCCGGGGGTGCCATGAATGTTTATAGAGATTCGGAATCCTCTTTAAGCCGTAGGTCCCGATCTCACATGACTGTAGAGCGTCAGATATCCCTAGGCACAATGATGTGGTGTGTTATGGTGTAGTAGTAGCAATAATAAACATCACAAAAAGATTTTCTCATGATATTTCTTTAAATTAATCAAGTTACCAGTAGCTGATTTTCACTGCATGTTCCATTAACTGTATATTTCTCCAGCGTGATGACTTAAACAAATTCATTCGTCATTGAACGAAATCATGGTGAGTTTATTGAAATTACCTTGAATTTTGAAAGGGTTGTGAACATCGACTAGTATTTAGGAAATGATCCAGCAAACCGTTAAAGCGATTAGATGCACGGATGAGTGAACTGTAAACGGTAGTAGTTTGAAAGCAATGTTACTTTCCTAATAAGTAAAATAAAAGCAACATGAATTCCCAATCTAAAAGCACTTTTCACCTTGAGTTTTGAAACTGAAAATTATCTCTGAAAAGTTGTACAACATAAAAGTGCAGATTTTACGTTGTTACCTTGGAAAATTACATTATCAGTGTAATTCAAAATTGATGTAAAGCAACAAATCTGTTCATAATGATAACGGTAAAAAAAATTGAAACATTAACTCCTCAAATATTTTCAGTTTAAAACATATTTTATGAAATAATATTTCAACTGTGACCGATTTTCTTCTGCCATATTTCTATTAAAAAAACAGAACCTCTTTTTTTTTTTTAAAAAAAATATCTGCATGATAGCATATTTTTCTTCTTTATTGGCGCCACAACCCTATGGTGGAGCAAGGCCATCTGCCTACTGGTAGATTTCGAGATAAGAGATGGATGTTTTCTTTTTAGCCCTACACCCAACAGTTATATTAGAATATTAGGCCAGGAGCTACGGAATAAAGTGGATTCGGACTACTACAAACATACATGGCACTGCCGGGACTCGAACCCTGTTGCACCGAGAGCTAGTCACATGGCCATCAGGTCCCATAATAGCGTATTAGTTTATGAAAATAAAAAAAAAGTTTTGCCCATATTAATTTTTATTTATTTATTATTTTTTTAATTAAAAACAACTTAGTGGAGAAGGATAAAATTATGAATAATTCATATTTGAAATCACCCTTAAGCTTAAAGTTTTAAACTTTTCCAGAGAATTTGAAAACAATATATTCAATAGTCAATTATAACACGGAATCTTTAAGAAAGACTAATTGCTTCACCAAGTGAGATAAATAAATTATAATGCTTCATTTTTACATTACTTTAAAGGTCTTTTTATGGGAAACTGACTGACCATTGTGTAGCACGTAGAGAAATTCTGACCAAACCAGAAAACTACCATATTGTAACCAGAAAACAACCATATTCACCCTGTAACGTCTCGGCCTACATTAGATCTATAACGGCTTCAAGAAAAGGGCCACTTTCAGGTTCATAGGAACACTTTAAATGTAATATATATATACAGAACTATATTTATTACAAATTATTATTTACAGAAAAATGAAAGATAAAGAATCAAATTTGATTCACAAGTGCAGTTCACTCAAGGACGGAGATTTCTCGAGTCTACGACGAATTTAATGCACCGGTCTGCGGCAGATCTTAATTATCACACGGCGTGTTGTACGAAACTACAAGGGGCTCACTTTGTAAGCAAACGGAATCTCCGGCCTGTTCAATCACTTTCGGAAAAAAGAAAAACAGCACTTCTGGTCGACACGGCGCAGAACTCTCTTTCTCTCCTCCCTTTAAAAAATCTGTCAAAAGGGAAGTCAGCTTCCCTCCTTCTCATTGGAGTGGACACTTCCTTAGCCCTGGGTCTATCACCAATCACGATGCAGCAACTCATGACGTAGTCCATATCCCATCTGTAATTGTTTCGACCTGTGAAGGTCGAGCAGACAATTGCTAATTTCATGATGTCTCATTATCCATGACACTGATATCTGCTGTCATATTTGAGTTACAGGTTGCTTTCATTAGTACAAACACCAATTGCATGTAATATAAATATCCACGATACTGCTTATCTGCTGCCAGATTTGAGTGATAGGTTGTTATTATGCTCTTGTTAATGAATATATATTTTTCCCCCTGGAAACAGAAATACTATATATCTTCTCGTGAGAAAAATGCTACAACCCATATTGTAACCAGAAAATAACCATATTAAACCATATTGTAACCAGAAAAGCAACCACATTCAATCATATGGTAACCTATAAACAACCATATCGAAACATATACATATCACAACAATTATATTGAACGTAAATGGTGACGTCATTTCTAAAATCTATCATAAGTAAAGCCATCGTTTAAAGAAACTTTAGCTAAGCAGGCGGGGATCAAATCACAATTAAATTTACAAATTATTTCAAGCTTAAAATATGGGCTTAAATCTCAATAGGATTTGTTGGACACGACTAAAAATGTAAGTTTCTTGAAAAAATGACTATGCCTTATATTTTGTATTTTCTTTATAATCATTTTTCTTAAATTCAGTAAAAAGTAGTTTCAAAAATACGAACTTGGATCTCAAGAGTTTAACGAACTTCAGAAATTCCAAAAGAAATAACGAACTTGCAGCAAACTGAACAGTTAAAAAGTTAAGAACGTGTTGGCAAATGTTTAGTTCTTCTTACAAATTTATTGCTCAAAGCTGCCAAGCAATTTGTAGCTAGTTTTCCTCACTGTGTTCCTGCAGGAAAACTTTTTTTTTTTAACTCTAGTTGGACAAAAGAAACATTTACCTAAATGAAAAACCATTTGTGATATTTTTTCTGAATTTTTCACAATCTATAGAAGAAGTCTGTAATTGGTCGAAAAAAACATTGTACACCATTTATATGCATGTTTCTTTCCTAATTTACATAGTACAAAAATTGCAGCCATTTATATTTTGGAAGATTGTGAAACATTAAGCGAGAATTGAGACATGGTAAGATATGTTAATAGCTACAGACTTTGTAGACATAAATTGTCATTTTGAAATTGAAATAAGATAGAGTTTCAAAATTTTAGAGTAAATAGAGTAACAATTTTTATTTATTCATTTTTTTTGTTTCAAATTTATATTGTATATGTAAATTTAATTATCTCGAGTCAATCTTTCAACAACTTTATCAATTTTGTGTATCTAAATTCTCAGATTTTTTTAACTGTGTTTATTGAGAATTTTTTAAGAATAGAGGAAATCACAATTTTTTTAACATATTATGCATGCAAATATGAATGTGAATGTTCTTCTGTTTTTTCATGAATATTTATGGTACTGACTATTTTGCGATTATATTAGTATTAATGTGTGATATGTCTGATTTAAAAATTTTCCAACAAAGAATGAGCCTTAAATTTGAGATATCTTACTCTTTCTGATTTTTTTCATCAGTAGTTTACTTTTACTTTTGTAAATAAAAAAAAATACTCCCTAATAAATTGGTAAAATACTTTTTTTTAAATGCTTAATAAAATAATATAAAATAATCTCTGTGTACTCTAAATACTTAATAAAATACTCTCTGTATATTCTAAATATTTAATAAAATACTCCCAGCATATTCTAAATATTTAATAAAATATTCTCTATATACTCTAAATACTTAATAAAATAATGTCTGTATAATCTAGATATTTAATAAAATATTCTCTGTATATTCTAATATAAGCAAAAACTCTCTTTATACTCTAAATGCTTAATAAAATATTATCTGTATGTTCTAATATAAGCAAAAATAATAAATAAAAATACTATTTCTAAATAATAAATAAAATACTATTTCTATACTGAAATATTTAATAAAATACTCTCTGTATACTCTAAATATATTCTTTAGGTCAGCCGCTGTCTATTATATGCTGCATTCCGTCATGGTCAACCATTTCTGCCAACATCGTCGAATGGTGACATCGTTACCACCCAAGTGCTGAGTGATCTTTCGATATGACCATTTATGGATTTCATGTTCGATTTTAGTTCTGATAATTCTTTCTTAGTGCTTATTTATTTTTGTCTTAGGGTGTAATTAATATAAATAATTTATACAAATTTTGTTAGGTAAACTATGTTTGAATAAATTTCATTTAGAGTCGTTATGGAAATTGTGAACAAAACTGACACCACAACTAAATTAGTCTCGCGCTCCTTTTATTTAATCATTATTCTCCAAAATGTTTGCTTTAAGTTGTCATCCTTTATGTAAAATTGTTTAAAAAAAATGTTTACCATTTTATTTTAAATAATTTTTCTTCTATTTTGGGCATTTGACTTGAAATAATTCGCCAGTGAGCTGTCAAATTTTGTTGCAAATTTAGCATGGATCATGGAGAGCCTGAGCTCTCAAAGTCAAGAGAGGAGATGCAGTTAAGAGGGAATTGGGGGACTCAAGCCCTGAAAGATAATTTTGGGGTGACAGCTTAAAATGGGCGTATAGCTTAGAAGAAATGCCAGTCAATTTTGGCTGCCGATGACAGACATTCTACTCAATTACCACAGAATCTGATCTATTTTTAAAAAGTAGTTAATGTTGCACAAGCCACCACCAAAAATCAAATTCTCTAGCTTGCGTGAAAACTTCTGTGCAGCAAATGGGAAATTTCAATAGATTATACTTTACAATGTTGTAAGAATATAATTTAAATTTTCTATCTCAAGTATTAGGATCTTAATTTTTTTCCAATCTTAAACATGTATTATAAAATATTCTTGAAAATCGTCCTATTTGCAGATCTCATGTAGACGTTTTTTTGTCTTCTAATATTTTGTTAAATAGTAAGGTTTTCAAAATTTCTAGCATTTTCTCATCTAAATGAATGACAGCAAAATACAATACACAAAAATATATTTCTTTTTTAAGCTCGATTAAAAACGTCGTTTTCTATAGGCGGGATAGGCGTTATTTTTTATTTCCTGTTCTTCTGTCTTGTCGTAGAAATACGTATTTCTTTATATTGACAACTAACTTTTCTTTAATTCTTTCATTCTTTCAATAGCTTTAAATTCAAGGTCGATATAAAACGTTTATGTTAATGAGTTAAAAATGTAATAGTCTTTCGTTTCTAAAAATGCTGGAATGCTCAGAATTTTAGAATGTAAAAAATTATAAAACTTTTAGCTCTTTTAACTATATAATTATGTGTTGTCTTTCATTTCTTCTTTTTTTTTAGTTTTTCTGTCAATTATCTATACATTTGAGTTTTTTTATTTTCTGACAAAGAAAGCATAAACTAGTTGTTGATTTATGGACACTAGTTTAAAAAATAAGAATTCCTGTCAAAACGTGACCATTTTTCTACCTGATTAGTCACTTATTGCTTTAGACCACTTTTTTTTAATAAAAACGTGCTATGTAGCATTTCAGCATTCCAATTTTGAGGATTTTGCCCGCTTACCAGTTTTACAATTACTAAATGCATTTATCATTAATCATAGCCTTCTTACATATTATATTTTCTTTCTTTTCTCTTCAGCAAAATAAGCTAATTTTGCTTGTTTGTAACTACAAATTAATATAATTAAATTTTAAATTTTAATAAAACTTACATTTGGTTATTGAAAGATTGTGATTTTTTTCTTTAACTTTTATTTGAGTTATTTCGTTATTTCTTCAGAGAAAACATGTCATTTGAAACCATGCCAAAAGAAATGAACTTTTGGTAATCAGAAGATTTTAAGATATGGACTGACTAAAATTAACTGACTGAAAAATAAAGTTTTCAATCGAAATTCCTTATTATTTTTAATTTTGAGCATTTAACAATGTCTACTCATGATCAATTTCTTGTCAGTTTAATTCTATTAATTAACCAAAAGGTATTTGGTTTTTTTTCTACATTAAGAACCTTGTGTTTCAAATAGTATACTACATACAGACACTAATGGCGTAGAGAGGAGAATATTATCAGTTGGGTTTTTCTTTTCCATATCAAGGACCCTGTGTTCCACATAGTATATACCGTGTACAGTCTCTGAAGTGAGTAAAGATGAGAAAAATTGTCTTCTACAAGGACTTCCACGTGGTAACCATCCAGTGTCTAAAGAAGGATAATGCGGATTTTTTCACTAAGAAGTCTTGTTGTTAACATGAGTATGTTTCACCACATAAAGACACTTATTATGACCAGTTCCCCATTATAAATATTTGCGCTTCAAATGGCTAAATTTCAGTAATGTTTATATTGCATCAATTATCATAAAGTGAAAACATGCGATTTTTAATATCATATTCTTTTATTTAATGCAGAGACATTTGGGAAGCGAATCTGTAGTTATACAATGCTTAGTAAATTCTTACAAACATTTTACCAAAGTTAGTGAAACCCATAAATTGCTTGAACTATGGTACCAATAATATTTTATTTTGCATAATAACATTGCTTTATAAATAGAGTTAGATTACATATGCCTTTATTCTTAAAAAATAGGAATACAAATGTCATCCAAGACTTTATGATGAAAAATAGTCTAAAAGGAACCCAATACTGTTTGCAAAAGGTTATGTCTGGTATGTAGGAAATATTTTTACTGATAATTTACCATTGTTATTGTACTATAACTGAAATGTAATTAAATAAAAATCATAATCACTTTTTTCCTCATTTTAAAAATTCGTCCCTGGAAAGATTAACAAATTGACTGAAAATAAGCTTTCAATTGAAATTCCTTATTATTTTCATTTTGTACACTTAATAATATCTCCTCATGATCAATTTCTTGTCAATTTAATTCTATTAACCAATCAAAAGTTTCCTAACTTATGCGGATATAAAATAATACTGTAAAGTTAACATTTTATGTATAAATAATAGTGCATATGCTTTACTAGTTTTACAGGTTACGCAATTTTAATGAGAAAAAATGATCTAGTTACTTGTAACAAATCCTATTTCGTTTTGTAAACACAGAAAGTTAAATTAACGTATTCGCTTTTGTTCAGAATCTTTACTATGGGCGCCATTCTTTCCCTTTTTCATAGAGATGAAAACCATTTTTCATGATTTCGTCCGTGGTTCCATTTTCGGAATATTTTCTCATTTTCTTGGCATCCGTTTATAAATCTTGATGTTCTTTTCCGCATGACAGGACACAGAAAAGTTCTTAAAGGAACTCTCCAGGGTCTGGGCATAAATTTCTGTCATGAGCATTGATCTCCATAACTCCTTTCAACGAGTTCAAAAAACCTTAAAAGTGCAGACATTTCTTTCAGAGTCATTATAGTGTTGGAAAAAGGAATTATGTTGATTCAAGTAGTCTTTTTCAAGTAAACATGCCATTTCAGTGAATATTAACCTCATAAAAGATGTTGATTTTTTTTAATTGAAGAAATAAAGATTTAACTTTTTGCTTGATTACTTTTTTTATTCATTTTGTATGGATTGCAATTTAATGCACCAGAAAAAAATTAAATACCAAAAACTAATGACCACACTAGATGAGTACTACTAATGGCCACTAATGACCACATTAGATGATGACTCTAATGACCACCTTAGATGATGACTACTAATGACCACATTAGATGATGACTCTAATGACCACACTAGATGATGACTACTAATGGCCAAACTAAATGATGACTACTAATGACCACATTAGATGATGACTACTAATGACCACATTAGATAATGACTCTAATGACCACACTAGATGATGACTACTAATGACCACATTATAATATGGGTACTCGACGACACATGCGTCCCTGTGTTTAGCAAATACGGGTTGAAACCAGCGCTTCTGTGAATGTTTATTTTTGAACATAGACACACGGGTATTTGTTAGAACATATCAAAACTCGTTTAATTAATATCTGTGAACATGTGTCTTATAAACATGGCTCCTATTGCAGGGACTAATTGTTAGTATTCGTGATTAGACAATTTTAATTTTGGGCTTTTATCTGCCACCACTACTCAGTATCTTATGTGTCTATTTAGAAATAGGTTTAATGCCTATTTAGATATACATTTTTTACATACTTAGAAATGAAGATATTTTACTCCCTGAAAAACTTTTAAGATACCTTAACAGCTTTATAAATGATAGTCGTATTCATTGATCTTGCAATTCATACTGACAAAATGTGATAAAAAAAAAAAACTGTAACCAGACATTTTCTTACCATTCAGAACCTTTTTTTTCTTCCCACCATGACATGAAAAAAAAAATAAATAAAGCAGTTCATTATTTGGAAAATTAATTCGGTTATATACTTCACGATCCATGACCACGAATTGTGTTACACGTGAAAGAACGATTAATACATGTGTACGTGATACCCGTATACCCTGGTTTTATAATACAAAGGTCTACTCACAACTACTATTATACATATTACCATTGAGTAATGGTAAATTACATAAATTCGAATCAATATGGTAATGGTAAATTACGAATCAATATATTTCATACATTGAGGTCATATCTGTTCATTACAGTTTCACAACCGCATAGACCCTCTTATCCAATTTTTTCTTTATAAATGGAAGGATTTTTGTTTTCCGTTACTGTATAGTGACGTTTAAACGTATTCAATGACATTATAATTCATACAGACAAAATGTGATTAAAAATGCGAAAATGACATTTTCTTACCGCTCAGAACCCTATTTTTTTTTTATCCCACAATGACATGAAAAAATAAATAAAGCAATTCATTATTTGGAAAATTAACTTCTATATATAGACTTCACTATCCATGGACACGAATTGAGATATACGTGAAAAGAAAGATTAATTCACGTGTACCCTGGTTTTATACACAAGTCCAATCGCATCTACTAACATGCATATTACCATTGAGCAATAATGGTAAATTAAGAATCAAAATATTTCATATATTGATGTCATACCTGTTCATTAAATCCCATATTCACAAATCTTGCTTATCAATTTTTCTCTTGAAAAATTGAAGGATTTTGTTTCCATTATTGTATAGTGATGTTCAGATGTATTCATTGACTTTATAATTCATACAGACAAAATGTGATAAAAAATGCGACCATGACATTTTCTTACCACTCAGAGGCATTTTTTATCTCACCATGACATGAAAAAAAGTAAGTAATTCACTATTTGGAAAACGAACTTCGGTACATATACATCACTATCCATGGACACGAATTGATATAACACTTGTAAGAAAGATTAATACACGTGTACGCGATTTTCATGTATCCTGGTTTTATAAAACGTAGGTCTAATCGCAACTATTTGTATACATATTACCATTGAGCATTAATGATAAATTACGAATCAAAATATTTCATACATTGAGGTCATATCTGTTCATTAAAGTTTCACAAATGCATCTTTGCTTATCATCATGCTTATCCAATCTTTCTCGTAACACCTGGAAGGATTTTTGTTTTCCATTATTTTATTATAGTGACGTTTAGTGTATCGTTGTTGAATGAAATGTTTTGTGATGTTATTAGATGGAATAAAAAATAGCGTTGCTGATATAAAATGAGTTCTTTGTTGTCGATGTTTAATTTTTATACGAGGTTAGTTAGCATAATTTAATTTTTCAAAAAGTCAAAAGCATGTGCCAGTATACCCAAAGAGGCTTAAATCATGCATAAATGAAATATTAGTTCGGTTTTTAATAGTTTAGGAGTCGAGAATTTATCGATTAACTATGATTAAAAGTTAACATGTGGACTCGCATTACCTATTATATCTTTCTACTTCTTTTTCACTGTACTAAATATGGAAACTCAATAAGCTCGAGCTCAGAGTTATTGTAATCATAAAATTTATCATTAGTGTTTAGGAACTTGATATGATGTTCAAGTAAGTTAAACCATAACACATAAATAATAAAAATTCAATTCTGTGATGTGATAAAAATAATGTAGTTTGAGCAAAAATTTAATTGAAAGCAAAAGTTTAGTTTAACAGAATTTACTTTAAATTCTCTAGTATTTTTAAAAATGTAGACTTTATAGCTTTTTATTAAAGAATTATTTCTTAATTTATGACCCCATATAATTAAAAAGTTGTTTATAGTGACGTAATAGACTACTGAATTCATTAAAAACATTAAATGACTACTGAATTCTAAACATTAAATGAAAAAGCGAAATTTGATTTACGACTGTGTAATTATGTATTAAAAAATTAATGACTCGTACATCTTCTAATCATAAGTAGTTGTTTTGTCTCCTGTGATGAGTCTTTATAACACATTTATTTTAATGATACGATGAACGTTGTTAGCGTAATATTTTCTGAAATCATGATGGCATTAACGTCAGGTCTTAAATTTAAGTATTTCAAAAATAATATTTTTAATGAAGTCTTCCACTTAAATGAGTGAAGGTTCAGTGTCCTTGTTAAACTCGTGTTTTCTAGTGAAATGATTATCCAGAGTGATAACAGTTTGAATTCCCAACCACAATTAACTTCGTTCCGCTCGCAATTACACGAAAGCATTAAAAGTGCAGCTGAAAGCTAGGAAATGACAATGGCTTTGTTTAAATTTAAAGCAGTCAGTGTTTATATTTGAAACATCTGCTCCTAAATGAGTGAAAACGAGTTTTCTGTCCAATGAGCTATTGTTCTTTGGTTTACCATTCTAATTTGTTCATTATATTCCAATTCTTTAAAATGTCATTCTTTTCTTTTTTTTTTTTTATTGAGACCACTGAAGTGTATGAAGGACATAATTTTTTTTTTTATCAATAGAAGTATGTTTTTAAGGCTAGTAATAATTTGGATTTGATGAAAGTAGAAAAAGTAAAAGCATTAAAAAAATTAAATAAAGTGAAAAATTTAATTTTTAACAAATTGCATTTTATTTGCAAACTGCAATTTATCACAACGTGGTCTATTGATAAAGCGCGCAGCAGCTAGTATGCAAGTAGGGCTCAGATTCGAATTCGCTGGTGGCGTCTTTTTAGATTACTGCTTTCTGAAACGAAGAGATATGAAGGCGATTATGGCAATGTGTAGAAGCATACGATATTTAGGCTATATGGCGGACATTTCCTGAGTTTTCTCTCGTATAACTTGCGAATGCGGGGCACCCTGATTACCTCTAAAAGTCCTCTTAGATGGTAATGGCTTCTTTTTCATACTTATCTGTTTCATCGAGGTCTGTTCATGCTATACATAAGTTGGACACGATTAACACTCACAAAAATGTGATTTGTAATGTACAGGTAATCCCTATACACACGATCATTTAATTCCTAGAAACTTAGGAAATATGTTTAGTTCGCAGTATTTTGTGAATTCGTATATAAATATATATTTGAAAAAAAAAAAAAAAAAAACAGAGGTTCAAGCAATTATATAATGAAAATAGTATGTTTAAGGCTAAAAAAGTATGTTTATTAGAACAACAATTATTAAAATGGTATAAATATTAATATTACATGATGTATTCTTAATCATTTCTGCTAACCCCAATTAAACATTTTAAAACAATCCAAAATCTGTGTCTTTAGTTCTAGCGAGGAAATTACTTTTTAAAGTTATTTTTTGCTTCCAACAGACATTGTGCAATTTTGCAAACTAAAATTCATTGGACAACAAAAGAAATACCTAAGATCTATTAAAGAAGAGTGTTAAATTTTTCTTTTAAATAATTTCAATTATAATACGTAAACAAAAATATTTAGTTCTTAAGTGCACAGTAATATAGGGAAATGAGAAATTCCTGAAAGGAATTTAATTCACCACAAAGAATTTAAAATTATATACACTCTGAATTTCTAATTTTAAAATCTAATCTGGGAAATGTTGAATAAAATGGTATTTGCTGTGAAATGCTCCCATTATATTCTTTGTTGTACCTGCGTTTTTCCTAATGCTTAAAATTTGGCTCAGGAATGCTATGTTATAGGGGGAATTTCTCCTAATTCCCGAATCGTGTTATAGAGAAATCGTGTTCTATGAAACAAGCGTTGATTGCATTACGAACATTAAATTAACAATAAAAATTCAAAATTAATAATAATTAATCAAAATCAAAATCAAAATTTGAAATTTGAAATGAAAATAAATAATAATTAATTTTGAAAAAAAACGTAAAAATTAATAAAAATTCAAAACTTAAAAGAATAAAGGAATTAAAAAAATATAAGTAAAAAAAAATTAATAAAACTTCAAATGAAAAATGAAAAATAAAAATTTAAAATTGAAATAAAAATTGAAAAAATGTTTAATGAATAATAAAAATTTAAAATAAAATTCAAAATGAAATAAAAATACAAATTCAAAACTTCTTAACTTTTCTACCAAATGTGTGTTGTTTTTTTTAATTTTTTGTTTTATTTTATTTCAACAGCTCATTGAGTCTGCATCCACAGAAAGGTTACTTACAATATGAAAAAAGATTCAAATTATATAACAAATCTGATACCTTATAAACCTGAATTTTTATAATAAATCTGAGTCACCGTTTTACTATTGTTTGTATTATGATATTCCATTCGTATCTGTTAAAAAAGGGCGTGGCTTTTATACAATGGAATAAAATACCTAAAAGATCATTAGTAACCTTAATGGTTGCAAAACATCTGAAAAGTAATAGCTAACAAGAAAAATATTTGTATTACTACTGTGTTTCTTTTCAGTCTACTATTGATAAAATATATTAAATGACATTGAAATAAAACAATTTAGCAAACTTGATGTCTGAATCACCTGGATAGGCCCATAAAATGCAGGCCAATCGAAAAATTGTAACCAGTTTTGAAAAAATATTTTCAAAAGTACAAAAAATAAATACGTATTGTTTGCAACATTGAAAAGAAACATTTCAATTCTTTTTTTTTATATGATTTCTTTATTTCAACATTCAATAAATAGAATTCAGTATTCAGAATTTTGAATATTCTGCATAACGGTTATGACTATTTTCAATGGGTTACTTTAGTAGAACTTACTATACTATAATGGTGAAAGATTTAAAAGATATAAAAAACGGATTACAATGTTACATTCCTTACTGATATAGCCATTTTTACAAAGAACATGGCGAAAATTGGAACGAAACTTCATATGGTCCATGCAACTAAAGATACAGATATAAAAAATTCAAATATCCTTTAAACTGTATGTATTTTTTTAAAATATTTTTTTCAAAATTGGTCATGACTTTTAGCCCATTCTGCATTTTGAAAAAAATCTGCTTCGGAGAAAGGGATAGGGATTCTAATGCCGTATTTCATAGCCGTGCTACAAAAAATATCGTTGAATTTGGAATGCAAGCTTCTTAACCACCATGCCACCAAAGGTGCATACATAAAGTTATTGCAAATAGAAAGTTCCTATTATTCAATTTCAATTGTTAAAAACAGTACGTATCAACTAACAGTATGCATCGTATTTTTTGAAAAATATTTCATTAAAAAACTGGTCAAGATTTTTTTTGATTCAGCTGTATTTTGAAAAATTCTCCTTTGAAAAAGGGCAGAAATTAAAGAAAAATATATGACACAAGAGATTGCAATACCATATTTCTTGCTCTCAAAGCCATGTTACAAAAAACACGGCGGAAATGGGATTGCAAGTTTCTTATCTAAAATGCCATCAAAGGTGCATACATAAAGCTATTACAAATAAAAATTTTAATGTTAAATTTCAAATGTTAAAAACAGTACTTATCTGCTAACAGTACGCATCGTATTTTTGAAAATATTTCATTAAAAAACTGGTCAAGAATTTTTAATCCAGCTGTATTTTGAAAAATTCTCCTCAGAAAAATCAAGGATCAAGGGATTGTAATGTCATATTTCTTTGCTCTCATAACCGTGTTACAAAGAACATATCAAAAACTGGAATACAAGTTTCGTATACTCCGTGCCACCAAAAGTGCACACAGAGCTATTACAGAAAAAAAAATTATAATATTCCCTTTTAATTGTTAGAAACAATATGTATCGATTTTTGCACTTTTAATAGTGGCCAAGATTTTTCGATCACGCTGTATTTAGAAAGATTCTCTTCTGGAAAAGGAGAAAAAGATTGAAGGGAAAAAATGACCCAATGGATTGTAACGCAATATTCTTTTCTCATAGAATTTGTTACAAAGAATATGAATAAAGCTGAAATACAAGCTTTTTATCCTCCATGCCACAAAGGTGAACACAGAGAGCTACTGCAGATAAAAAAATCCGGTATTCTCTTTCAATTATTAGAAACTGTAAGTATCCATTTTACACTTTTTAAAATATTTCTTTGAAAACTGGTCAAGACATTTCGACCACCCTGTATTTTAAAGGTATTCTCCTTTGGAAAAAAAAAGGAAAGAAAAACTGATTCAGTTAGAAAACAATTAATACCCTCAGCTAAGTTAATTTACGTGATTTCACCAAACAAAGAACAGACATCATTTGAGCAGCCATGACCCATTTACAACGTTTAAAGCAATTTAATCTGAAAAAGATGAAGTTTTTCTCATGGAATAACAGTTGAATTACATCACAAAATGGATAATTACTTCTTCATACCAAATGACAAATCTCTATAAAGAAAACTTGACTACATGACTTAAATATGTCTCTCTTAATAAACGAGAAGGACAAACAATTACGGCAAAAACTATGGGACTTGTCAAGTTTATTTTAGTGATTAAGTGCTTACAACTGAAATTTTTGAACTGTTTTTCATTCATTAGAAGAAATAAGCTTTAGTTTATGTTTAATATATTACTAACTGCAAATATTTATTATTATCACAAAATGTTTTTAATAGAATAGTTTTAGAAATTTTCTTTTTCTGCATGAAGCAGAGATTCTTAATTTTTCTGTTTCATGAACCCTTTAACCAGTAAGATGTAGGCCAAGAACCCCTTTATTCAGTAAGATGAAGGCTACAGACCCCTTTTAGCAGTAAGATGAAGGCTACAGACCCCTTTAGCAGTAAGATGTAGACCAAGGACCCCTTTATCCAATAAGATGCAGACCAAGGACCCTTTTAGCCAGCAAGATTACAGTCACAGACCCCTTTAGCTAGTAAACTGAAGACCATAGATTCCTTTAGCAAAGCAACATGTAGGCTAAGGACCCCTATATTCAGGAAAATTATGGTCACAGACCCCTTTATCCAGAAAATTAATGTCGTAGACCCCTTTAGCTAATAAATTGAAGACTAGAGATCCGGTAAAATGTGGACCAAAGTAAATTTCAACTAATAAGATGGTCACTCAAAGAAATTTTTGAAATGCATAAAATAAAATCATAGTAAATCAATTATATTAAAAAAATATCAAAAATTATTATACAATAATGATACATGAACCTTACCCCTGTAATATTAGATAATCCTAATATACGTTATTGTTCAAACATAGAATATTTCAAGTTTTATTATTAAAAATTGGCCATTAAGAAAAATTGTGTTGTTTTGCATACATTCATAAAAGAAATGCAAGTTTTAATTAAAGATAAGGAAAATGAAGATAATAGAGAGTTTTGAATAACGTTTTTAACGTCCGATATTTTTCATCTAGCGCGCATGCTCATAGGAAACATTGTACCTATTGCGCATGCGTATATGTAATACTGAACTACTGAGCTATTCCTATCAGCATGCGCGATAGGAAGAAAAATATCGGACGATAAAAACGTTATGCAAAAATCTCTAATGATACTTTTCTCATCCCAAGTCCCTTTAAACGAAGCCCACGGATCGCTAGTTAAGAACCCGTAATGAGATAAGCTCAAATATGCAATATTTTTATGTCCCGTTGCTTGCTAAAATTTCTCTGTAATAGTTTAATCGAATAGATTTTTTTATTACATCAATAAGTGCATAAATTTTGTGATCGTTGTAAATTTACCTTAAAATATTTTTAAAACGTTGTAAAAGTACGTAATATAGTCGTGTTTAAATCTTTACAGATCATTTTTCGGTTACAAAGTGCTAATTACATCAATTTATAATAAACAAACAAGTTTCTTCGAAAATTTTGTAGAGGAAATTTTGACTAAAGTGGAAAAGGGTCAAAAACTCTCAAGTATATTAATAAAACATTATTATGATTGTTTCTCCTGTTGTTCTCATATTTTTTTGTACAAAATATCGAAAGATACCTAAAGAATTTTAAATTAATAATTAATTAGAAAAATTGTATGTATATAATTCCACATTTTATGTACTTTTAATTAAAATTTAGAAACATAAATCAGAATTTCGACTTTTGTATTTTTATATGGATAATCAGACATTCATTAAAACAAACAAAAATATTTGTGGAATAATGAAAATGAATAATCACATACAAAAATTTAGATTAAACTCAGTTATAAGAAAAACCAGTATACAAACTTTAACAAAAAACTCAACACTCACATATTAGTTAAAATTTTGTATTAAACTTTTAATATGTATTTAAAAAAAGATGATAAACTGACTGCATGAGCTTATTTTTAAACAGAAAAAAAAAGTTCTCTCAATAAAATATTTCAAAAGGAAATAAGGAAAAAAATTATTTATCGGCTAAACATCTGCTCCAGTTATAGCCCACCCTTTCGTTCCCCGATTTAAAATTTGATACAGCTCAGTGACATCAGCCCAGTGACATCAGCCAATTTTCATCCATTCGACGAACAACCAACTTGTCAGTTATCGTGCTTGAAAAACATTTGGAAAAAATCGATTGGCTGAACGGCTTCCAAATGCGTCATAACTCGCCAAATCTGGTCATCCGCCATGGAGTCACGATTGAGAGCATGCGTGTTCCGAGTGTTGCCATGGTGACGTGACGTCACGGATCACATGATCGAGTGCACCAGAGCATGGAGAGAGATTTTGGGAGAAGAAAAGGTGTGTGCTTTTGAAGTCTGAAGATGATGTTAACATTTCAAGAGCTGATGGATAAATACAGCGTGCAAAGTTTTTGTGAATACAAAGTTGTTTTAAGTTATTTTGATCACGTTCGCTCTCTGTCTGAGTGAAACCGAAAAAATAAATAAATAAAATACTAATTAAGCTGTTATTTTATCAATTTATAAGATATTTCTCACATTTGAAAAAGAAGAAAAAAACGTGTTAAATAAAGGAAGTAAACATCAAATAATTTAAGATATTATGCTTTTAAGTTTTATTGATTTGCCATCTTTTGTATTTCTAGGAGGGAAATAAATCTTTGTGTGTTCATAACTAATTTTTTTTTTTTTTTTTTTCTTATTATGTGTTAAAAAATTATTTTTAAGCAATCAAAATGAGTTTCGATAACTTTCAATGTATTTCAATAATTTCAATTTGACAACAGAATAAATGCCCATTACAATTAAATATGTTTATATAACTATTGCTAATTTTAAATAATATCTTTTTAAACAAAAACAGTATTAAATCTAAAAAAGTACAAAAAATATTATTTTTTATACTAAAGAAGCTAAAATTTGTTTAATTAAAGTTTATTATATATTTGATTAGTCAATGAAAAATATTTATTTATCAATCATCATATCATCTCACTAAATTCTTTTTCTGACTTCAGATATTTTAAATTTTTAAAACTTATTTTTTTATGTGCAAATTTTTAATTTGGAAACTCAGCTTGTATTTATTTATAAAACCTGTTAGCGGATTTTTTTAATTTTTCGCAGATCTTTATGGAGTAGGAGCCTATAGAAAATTTAGTGTGTAACTTTTGAAATTTAACTCTATTTCCTATTTAAAGTTTTATTAAATTAAATATTCTATGAAATATATAAAATAGGATTTTAGCAGAATTTTTTAAGAGCACATTTTAGATGTGTAACAATTTTAGTAAAAGCTGTAATTAACTTTCTTTCTTCTGAAAACAGTAAACAGTGCCTGTGCAGTATAGCGTAAACAGTACAGTATGAAGTACGGTGTACAATGCAGTACAGTGTAGTTTATTTAAATGAGGTGGATTTAATGACATAGGTACACACTTTCAAACTTAAAACATTTGTAGTCCAATGCGTAGCACAATATTTGTTAGTTAATACTTAATTTTAAAAAGGGAACTAGGGAAAAATAAAAGGAAAATATTATTAGAGAGAATTGCAGGGAAAATTTAGCATTTATTAACTGAAAACGCTTTTTACCACGACAAATCATGAAAAAGTTATAAAAAATTTGGAAAAAGTCATTAACAAAAAGTGAGCAGATATCTTTAAAATGTTAACAAGTCAATACGATTTACGTTTAGATATTTGTTAACAGACGGATGCAGCTGAATATTAAAATATAATTACTCACTATATGACTCTAAAACGAAAAATAGAAATTTAAAATTGAGATAATTTAAGGAAATGTGAAGAATTTTTTACAGGATTCCTTAAAATTGAAAGAATTCTCATGGTTAGAAGATCAGAAATCCATTAAAAAATTGTTCGGTTTAATTATGATTCATTCAACAAAATGTGTTAATTGAGCAACTAAAAACTGAAACAGGAATTCAGAGAGAACTAATTATCTTTCGAATTTCATGCGTTAGAAAAAGTTATTTTTTTTCTTATTTTTATGAAAAAAATTTATTTAAGCTGGTCGTCATGGGAATATTTTTAGTTAACTAACTTTTATTTCTGTTAGTCGTCATGGGAATATTTTTAGTTAACTAACTTTTATTTCTGTTAGTCGTCATGGGAATATTTTTAGTTAACTAACTTTTATTTCTGTTAGTAATAATACTATCTTGGTTTTGCCGATGACAGTCATAAGAAATAAATGTGAAGAATTTTTTTACAGGGTTTCTTAAAATCGAAAGAATTTCTCTTGGTTAGAAGATCACAGAAAGTCATTAAAATATTGTATCTGTTTTGATTATGATTCTTTCAACTTCATGAATGATTCATTCAAAATTTGTTAAAAGAGCGACTAACGACTGGAATACAAAAAGAGAACTAATTATTTTTCGAAATTTCATGTGATTGAAAAAGTTATTTTTGCCTTACTTTTATGAAAAACTTTATTTATGTTAGTCGTCATGAGAATTTTTTTTTAGCTAACTAACTTTCATTTCTGTTAGTCATAATATTATCTTGGTTTTCACCGGTGACAGTCATAAGTGAATTGTAATAAAAAAATAATTTTCATTTTGTGGTTAGAAATGTTATAAATAATTAATACTGATATACAGAATTCAATATTTGTGTAAACAAACATCTTTATCTGTAATAATACATAATATTATTATATAATTATCTGTAATAATACATAATATTATTATATAATTATCTGTAATAATGCATAATATATTATTATATAATTATCTGTAATAACACAATATTCAATTACATCTTTATCTGTTATTGAATATTTGTGTAAACAAACATCTTTATCTTAACTACGTAGCGTTATTATATATTAAAATTATGTGCTTAAAGATAAGGATCTAAAACTCTCTCCCTAATTGTTATTAATCATTTAGTTAGTTGTTGAACATCACGTGCCACTAACGACTCATTAAAGGATTAGTTTAATCTCCAGTTCTCTGTATTCTGGAGCTGAATTTATTTCTCAATTCTGTTTTCAAACAATTTGCTTTTTTACGTGAATTTGAGACAACTGAAAATCGGCTTAAGGAGATATAGTAGCTTGCAAATCTAAATTGATCTTCTTAACGCACTTTATTTATAACTGCTCATATGTCATGAAGTTTTATTGTTTTTCGACTGAAATTTTGGTATTTTTTTTATGATAAAGTTTAATCTTTCCGAGATTGGTTTTCTTTTTGTAGTTTAATGAATATATTTCTTAAAATGATATAAAATGGGTACACAAAATTTAAAAAAAAAATCTAGTTACCCTTTGTTTCGCACAAGATAAAGATATTTAATATTTAACAATTTTTTAAAAATAAAAAATTACTTAAAAATTGAAATTGTTAACATTTTTAATATTTATCATGCTATATATTAAAATGTATTTATCTTATTCACAAAGCTGGGGCTCACATGCAATTTGCATCATTCATGCAAATTTGTATAACTTTTACTAATCTTGTGGGAAAACGAGAAAAATAAAAACTGACAAAATCGCGTTGAAAGATTAAAAGACTTATTAAATAATCCCTATAGGTATTTACATATTTTATTACTGCGACCGTAATTTTTGTCCGATTTAAATGCGGTATTGTTTTAAACTATTTCTAACATTCTAAATCATTTTTTAAGAATATTTTTGAAAAATGGATTTTTTTTTTAAATGACAAGATACTACGTCCATAAACTTAATATATTATTTTTTTTATTAAAAATAATATCTTAAATCAGGATATAAGTTCAATAAGAGCTAAAATATCTTCATCCATACCTAACTTTCAAATTATTAAATAAAACGTGCCTCAACGGCCAGTTCGTGTGCAAGAGAACGTGGTTCTGATTCCACAGGTGCTATAGTCACTATTTTGCAAAATAAGTAGATACAATATGGATTGTCTTGCCACGATAGTTTGGCTGCTGGATTGTTTCTCTAATGCGAAACTCAAATGCAGGGAATTTGCCCATGAATGTTCTTCAAAGGTAAATTGCTTCCAAACTACCCCTCATAGTTCTAGGGAAATATAGTGGCATGTCAAAATAGTGCCCACCAGCGTAAGCAATTTAGCTGGTTCATAGGCCATTTGTCGATGGCTCGACTGACTACATTTTGCAAAATGAGTAGATACAATGTGGATTATTAAATAAAAAGTGCCTTAACGGCCAGTTAGTGTGCAAGAGAATGTGGTTTTGATTCCACAGGTGCTATAGTCACTATTTTGCAAAATAAGTAGATACAATATGGATTCCCTCGCCATGATAGTTTGGCTGCTGGATTGTTTCTTCCCAATACAACATGCAAATGGGGAATTTTCTCATAAATGTTCTGCAACGGTAAAATTGCTTCCACTCTTCCTTCATAGTTCTAGAGAATTTTATCGACATGCCAAAGTAGTGTCCATCATACGCAATTTAGCTGGTTCATAGGCCATTTGTTGAGGCGCGAATGACCACATTTTGCAAAATTAGTAGATACAATTTGGATTGTCCCGCTACTATAGTGTGGCTGCTGGATTGTTTTCAAAAAACCCATGCAAATGCAGGGAATTTGCTCATGAATGTGATTCAATTGTAAATTGCTTCCACTCTTTCATCACAGTTCTAGGTATTATATTTACATGCCAAAGTAGTGTCATCCATCATAAGCAATTTAGCTGGTTCATAGGTCATTTGTTGATGGCGCGAATGACCACATTTTGCAAAAATTAGTAGATACAATTTGGATTGTCTCCCCACTATAGTTTGGCTACTGGATTGTTTCCAAAAAACAAACGCAGATGCGGGGAATTTGTTCATTAATGTGATTCAATGGTAAATTACTTTCACTCTTTCGTCACAGTTCTAGGGATTATATTGGCATGCTAAAGTAGTGTCATCCATCATAAACAATTTAGTTGGTTCATAGACCATTTGTTGATGGCGCGAATAACCACATTTTGCAAATTGAGTAGACACAATATATATTGCCTCGCCACCATAGTTTGGCTATTGAGTTGTTTGCTAATTCAACACGCAAAGGCAGGGACATTGCCCGTGAATGTTCTCCAAAGGTAAATTGTTTCCGCCACCCCTTTACAATTCTAGAGGATTATATGGACATGCTAAAGTAGTTCACCATCATTAAAAATTTAGATGGTTCATAGGCCATTTGATAATGGCCCGATTGAATACTTATGGGGTATTTAATAATCAATACGATGTTTAATTGATAATTAATCCTTTATTTACACGGATTAACTTAAAAAGGTAAACTTCCACAGGAAACTAAAATCTCATGTTTGTAGAGTGTAAGCCAATCGGATGTCTAAATGGACAAGATAACAGCCTTCCTATAAACTAGACAAACATCTTCGTGTTTTTTTTTTTTATTTTTATTTATTTATTTATTTTCTTATTTATTATTATTATTATTTTTTTTTTTTTTTTATATGGTAAAGCATGCATTTTTATGGCAATTTTTTTTGCTTAATTAAATTAGGAAGTTTAGTAACTCTGTTAAATGCAACTTTTTTTAAACGTTTGAGATGTAAATTGTGTTTATAAATGTAGGATTTGTTACTGTGGAAATCAGCAGTCGGCGACACATATGGTTGCTTGTCTTTGACAGAGCTTGTTTACAATGGGGAGTATTCAACTTTGAACTCTGACCCCACGAGAAGGGAACAGGCCCCCGTGGATGAGAAAAGAGAGCCCCGCAGATGGACGCAGAAGAGAACGCTAGCTAACATGGGAGAGGCTGCGTCAAGCAGCGAGAGAATGTATTTATCCCTTTAATTAAATGTCAATGTAAATATAATTGTAAAATATCGTAGTAATAAATGGCTTTATTTAAAGTAACGTCCCGTTACTGCGTTTTGTATGTCAAATACCCTAGACACCCACTGCAAAAGTCCAGATATTGTTAGGCTGGTAGAGAAGTCTAACAAAACTGTAGGTTCTACCAGGATGAATCTATTGAAACCGGTCTAAACACCCTACATAAATTGGGGGGCTCAGCCGGGATGCATCTTTTTGCAAGCGGCTAACGCCACATAAATTAAATTAATCAACGGTAATAAAATCATCTTTAAAAATTATGATGACGCGTTCTTTTTTAGCATCTCTATTGTAGATTTTATGCATATTATAAACTTTTGGTAACATTTTTATAAAATATTTTAATGAAAATCAGAAATCTAGCTTTATTAATTAAAAAATGGGATAAACTATATAGTTAAAATGGTCTGATATTTGTACACTGATAACAGGTTAAATTGAATAAAATTTTAAAGCATATTTTTGGTATGCTTTAATAAGATTTTAAGTAAATGAAAAAATTTCAGTTCTCTAGAAAATATTTTAGAAAAATTATTTTAGTAACAAAAAATTTCTACCTTCAGTGAATATTTTACTATTACCTTTTAAAAATAATGGAAATTGTATGTGTTAAAAATTCTGGGTGTGTTTTTGTTGTTTACAAAAAGGATCTTATTGAAAATAAAGAAACATGTCACCTTCATTTCAATAATATTAAAAACATTGATAACTTTAAATTGACCCTACACTAAGCTTAGATATCACATAATTTTAAATTTTGACTGACGTGTTATTTAATTTTCATTTCATTTATTCTTTAAATTGATAACATGTTTCTGCAGACCAAATGTTTAGGGGATATACCTTTATTCTTTGATAAAAGTGAATTACGCGAATATTTTTTTTTTTTTTCATCTCAAAAGGAAAAAAACCCTTATCTTCGAACAATAAGAGAGCAGATGTTTTATAAAAATAAAATAAGTCAAAACGTTAAACTGTTTATAAGAAATAGACAGTAGGAGAAAAAAGACATTAGTACACATTGTTATTTTTGTCTTTTTTTGCTTTACCTTTCATAAATTAATGCAATATTGATTATTAATGAAGAACATGTTTCCAAAACAGACACATTTAATGACAGACTTGATCATTAATCAAAAAATACGAAAACCATTAAAAAAAAAAAAAAAAAAAAAAGGGAATTTGCACTCAGGAGAAGAAAATGAAAAATTGGAAGCATTCAAAATTGAAAAAATAATGTAAATATTTCTTATGCATTGTTTACTTCAAATACATCTTATAATAATCTAAGCATTGTTCTTCGAATTTTTTTTAGTTGCTAATTATTAGTTATACTTTACTAAGAGCTTGCTTATAATCAGCTATGTTTGAAATTTTTCTTTTTTTTTTTCTTACTTGTATATCAAAAAAAAAAAAAAAAAAAAACATTTCTGAAGGAATTGAATTCTGAGAATTGCTATAATATTATATGAGAGCTTGTCCATTGTAAAATTCATGCTCATTTTGATCTTATATTGCTTATTTATTTATACTTAAATAATTAAGCTGTCTTTTGACAATAAAAACGAAGCACCCTTAAAAAATAATCCGATCAACTGAGAATTTCATTATCAGATCTGTTATTTCAAGAATGACAAATATGCAAATGATAAATCTTATAATAATAACTTCGGTCCAACGTGAGCATCATATAAAACAGGTAGCAATTACAGATGGTTAATTTTTACTTTTTGTCAAATTTCAGTCGCATGGTGACACAACCAAAAAATGCCATTACGACTGTAACATTACTGTAACTTAACACTGTAACTTACTGGAAATGAATACTGTAACATTATTATATCCATAATCAAAATATATTAGCATTTCCAGTATAAATGCATTTATAAGCATTTACAAAGACATAATCATGGCAAGAATAGCAAAATCAAATTGTGCTTGATATGGATAATGTTATAGTTTAACACTTTCGCTGCCGATACCGTGCTAGCGCGTGGTGTGAAATAATGTCTCACTTGCCAGTCACGCATTCGAGCGGGAAGATCTTCAAGTGGCAATATATGTTAGGTATGTCTACTGTTATTGGCGTGGAGTAAAAGTTAAAGTTAATGAGGGCACGAATGAAGTTAAAAAGGTATCTCGGAAGGCAATTGCAATTCCATTTCCATGCATTCAATCTTAAAAATAAAACAAGATAGATTAATTAAAAAAAATTAAATTATTAATTTATTTTTATATATGTGTTTCACTTTTGTTGTTTGCTGTTTTCATGATGTAGCTGTAGCAATTTTAATGACCAACACTGCATATATTTTTATATATCGAGATTAGTTAATTGCTGCGATATCCATAAAGTGAGCATTTGGATTGGTTTAGTTTGGTTTGTTGCTCTACGGTTATTTTGTGTACACTTTAGGCTAATTAGACCGGGACCTACAGTTTAAAATGGATTCCGAACCCTAACAAACCTCCATGCCACCGCCAGGATTCTAACTTGAAGACTGTGAGCATTTGGAAGAATTTTTTTCTTAAATGTTGCTTCCTAGCAACACTTAAGAAAAAAATTCTACAAAATTCGTGTCTTTTAGCATTTCCATTTCATCAAATTACATCCTAAGTCGTTATTGCTATGATATTTTGAAGGAAAAAATTATTGAAAAATATTGCTTTTCCAAAGTATGCCTTCTTTAGTTATTGTTATATATTCTTCTCAACTTTTTAATCATAAATAAATAAATCCAAAAACGAATCAGAGGATTTTTGAAATATTCAGGCTTTTAAGAGAAGCTTTAAAATAAATAAGTATTAATGAAACAATTTTGAACAAGTAGTTTTTGTTGAAAATTTATTTATTTATTTATTTTCAGCAATGCAAAATTAATTTGTGTAACATACATGCAATTTGTTTTTATTTATTTATTTTTTTTTTTTTCATTCTAGCTGAAAAAATATTAAAATTATATTCATTCATATTTATTGACATTCATTTGCACATCTTATTCAAATTTTATAATTCAAATATTTTATTCCTAACAGTTAAAATTTAGTTTTGAATTTTCATCGGTTTAGGGATAGAATGTATTAGAACACAGTTTTTTTTTTTTTTTTTTTTTTTTTTTTTTTTTTTATGTTTTGTTTTGCTTGTAACAATGATGATAATAATAATGAGCCCACATTCAATAGCTGCCTGTCAGCACTTAAGAAATCATATTTTATTTGGAAATCCTGTTATTGTTGCTATAAATTTCAACGTCTTATAATTCATTAATATTGATATCGTGACTGATCCTTGTAACTGAAATTATAACAAATTTTTGCAAATTCCATGTCCCAGCTTTGTGAAAATTTCTTGACAAAATATCTAACGTAACACATTGTTTCCATTTGTTAAACAAGGAAATTTTTGCAAGAAACATGAACAATATGTAACAGTTGTAAGTTCTTTGTATTAAAATTTTCCAACTATGTGAGTGTTAAAATAAAATTCTATAAAATGTATCATACTAAATTGAGCTTAACTCTAATGAGTTCTTTAAATATTAAGAATGAACTTAAATGTATACGATACATTTCAATTCAAATTTTAATATTTGAATTTTATTTAATAACTTGTAACTAAAATTAAGTTTTAATATTTTTTTATTTAGTTACAGGCATTTTAGAAACGTATCCCTTGAGAAGCTGCGAAATTTCTTTCTTGAGAAAACTCTTTCTAGTGACAATGTGGCGCCATCTATAGACTTTAAACGAATATATAAACGTAATAGCAATTATTTTTCAATCTAGTTACCATTATTATGTATAAATGGACAATTTTAAGATATATATGAGCATTTTCGATTTCATTCGAAAGTAAAGGTTTATATCAAAAGACAATGTTGATTTCAAATGTTAGGCACTTTGAATTGATGTTATTTACCTCTAGAACGATAGATATTTAGTAATTTCAATTCTAAGAAATTCAGTTTATTCCTAAGAATAAGAATTCCTTTCCCATTTAATTCAAAAGAAATTCCCCAAAATACGATGTTATCGTACTCGTTTTAATACGTTAGCTTGGCTTTTTGAAATTGCATAACTATTCAGCTTAAGACTATTGCAGTAAAACAAGCAATATATATAAAAAAAATTTAAGTTAATTCCTACTTTTTTTCACTCTATTGCAGAAAGTCTTTTATAAATAATTTTCATTCATTTTTTAAGTTTATCTGGCGCCATCTATTGGTAGATATATGCAACTTAAATCTAAAAAAATTTAATTAATTAATTAAATTTAATTACTGAATGAATATTTGAAAAAACTGTATTAACATCAAGTGTCATCCACTACAAGTTAAAAAAAATGTACTTGAACTTGAGTGGATGAATAAAAAGTATTTATTAACGATTGAAAATTTGAACAAGATATATATAGGGAGAGTGTGAGCTAATAGAAGGAATTGAAAAAGATTTTTCTTAATCATGTTTATCTATTCCGTTTTGCAATCGATAATATATTTTCTATTTTATTACAATTTATATGAACAAAATATCGCCTACATTTTCAGAAAAAATAAAAACTAATAATATTATTCGATTTTATTACATTACAGAACTGATGTTCACAAAAAATTGTCTGAAGAAATTCAACTTTTAAAATGATTATAATTTGCAACATAAAAAATATTAGAGAAAATATAAATCAAACTCGATTTTCTTCAAAGCCCTTTAGCAAATTTTATATGAAGTGACTGTTAGAATGAATTCTTTTTTTTTCAATGAGGAAGCATTTGTGCTTTTAAAATTTATCTCATTAACTCTTGAAACTCATTTTCAATTAATGGTGTTCCAATATCAATCCTTCTATCCTTCCACAATAATGACCCAATAATAACCTTCTTCTGGTATTCAAAGTAAATTTTATTCTGTTTTAAGATAAATATATATATTTCATAATTTTATTTTAAATGTATTGAATTATTTATCAAAGCTTGCATTAAAAATTTATTCCTTTTATAATTGAAACTGTTATATTTAAAGACTACTGGCAGAGATAACTTGTTGTTTAAAGGAGTGAAGGAGGCAGAGAAAATAATCACTTTTTTCAGTTTTTACACAATGAATTTATTTATTAATTCGATGTATTTTTTTTCTCTCGTCTTTTTCGTTTTAATTCGACTTATTTTTTCTTTGCTAATTCTAATTAACAAAATTTTCATATTTAAATAACTGCCATTTGAATATTTTAAATAATCTTATTAAAAAAAAAAATAAAAATCTTTTATTCATTCCATTCTTAAAAGTTTTTAAAAATATTTTGCCAATAAATGTTTATGTAAAACAAGTCTTAATTAAACCTAAATTTTGTAAAAAAATCCTGTCATTTTCATCAGTTAGTTACAAACAATCCTCGTAGAAGAAATAAAAGAAAATAACCTTCTTTTATACAAGCCACAGTCCGACGTATATTTGAAAAATTAATGCTTGCATAATTGCTTTAAAGTAAAGCTTTTTAGTTCATAAATTTATTTTGACGAAATTCAAAAGCAATCATTGTTTTCATAGTTTGCTTTTACTTGTCTTAGAAAATTTACGACACCTACAAAAAATTGTGTAATTTCATTAAGCAGTTTAACAGTAAATTTTTTACATTTATCCTTCACTTAATCATAAAAGTTTGTCATTAAAGTTATATTGACTCTAAAGGATAGAATTGAGATAAATTATAAAAAATTGCAATTATCATCATTTAAATAAACAACTTTAAATAATTTTATAACTTTTTAGTGTTTTTGAATTAGCTCAATCTACCATCTAAATGACCAAAATGAATATATAAACAATGATCATATTATTTAAAGCAGCTACTTCCAAATTGTTTTGATTGCGTACCCCTAAGAAAACTTGTACCACATGCATGTTTGTACATGTATATATGTATGAGTAGTCAAGATCAAATTGTTTGTTACATATAAATAAGTATAATAAATAATAATAATGTGCATACATTTAAATTAAGTTAGAAATTTACGTTTTTAATTAGAATTTAATTTGAGCCATGTGATTGCATTTGCTTAGTAATATCGGGAAAATTTAATTTAATATCCTCTGTTAATGCAATTCAAAGATTTGGTTCTAACACTTATATATTTCTATACTTAGTTTTAATTGTTATTGCAGAAGACGTTATTTCAAACAGGTATGTAGAATAAAATGGTAATATTGCATTCGTGGCTGTGCTTACTAAATCTGGATATTCGATTTTCAGTTCCATCCATCAATTATAAAGAGATTTTCCGTTAAATCCAAAGTCTCCAAACTACGGCCCGCCAGTAACTCTAGTGCGGCTTTAAGCATATCGAAACCGAAACGAAATCTAAAACAGGGGAACAAAGAAGCAGACGAATGTCATGTGACACGAATTTAATTTTCATGAAATTCTTATTCAGAATATATTTTGACTGAATAATAAAACTTTTAAAATGAATTTAAAAATTAGTTAAAAATTATCTGTAATAAAATTTAATTTTCTCTAGTGTTTAATGAAATTCATCCACTTATAGATATTTTTTTCTTTTGATCCATTTGTTGCCAATTCAGTCCACCAGGGTTCGTTAAAAGCATACGCCCCTATTTGATATACTCATCATAAGACGGCAGATTATTTTCCAGCCATCTTGTTCTTCTTTTAACGTGTGATCACTTGTGATTAAGAATTGGAAACTCCTCAATTCTAAATTTTTTCTCTACTGTACCACTTCGGATAACAAATTTTGTAAAATGGCTGAAAATCCGGTATATGGTCCTTTTTTTGGAGTAATGGGATGTGCTTCAGCTATGGTCTTTTCAGGTAACAAATGCATTTTAAAAATCAATTTTTAAAATTATGTTTTGTTTCTAAAACTTGCGTGCTTTGTATCTCTTCATAAATCTATTATTCTGAATTATGTTTTAATATGTCATTAACTATAATATTGTAGCATTATTTCGTATATGAATGAATTGTATTGTCTCACTGAGAGGAGCTACCATATTTGTTCATTGTTAGAATGAAATGCTACTTTTTTTAAAAATCGACGATCAAAATAGTTAACTGCGTGCAGATTTTCGTTTTTATTTTTCATTTCTTTTTTAAAAATGATGAAATCTTGAAAAATATTATTTTTGAAATTTTATCACGGGATTTTTAAAAATATTCTCTTAAAAAGAGAGAGAGAGAGAGAGAGAGAGAGAGCCAGCGACCGAGAGAAAAAAAAAGCCGATCAAATTTATTTTCAGAGAATTATAATATTTATAATTTTTGTGATGAATACAAAAGTGGAATAAAAAAGACTTGAGTGTATTTCATAAAATCTTTATAGAAATTTTATTTTTTATAAACTAATAAATTATGAACAGTTTATAAAGGATAGGCTAGTTCAATTTTAACAATATATGAAAGATTATAATCATTTTAATAATTGCAGTTTTACTTTTATGTGATTGTACATATATTGTAATTTAATTTTTTTTTAACTATCAATTTATATCTTCATAAACAATTTTCTTTGGGGGAAAACCATTTACTGAGATTTTTTTTTATCTTGTATAGCAAATGAGGAGGATAGCAGTAAAAGATAAGATAACCTATGCATTGAAGCCCATATGATATTAATGTTTGTAAAAAATTCAGAAAATCTTTTGACTTAAATTGAAGAATTATATACATAAATACTCATAATACACTTTTATGAGTTTTTTAAGAAACATGTATACTTTTCATTTGACATTGACTGGTTCTTGTCTGAGAAATATGTTTAGATAATGTTAAAAGATAAATTTTAAAATCTTAATTATAAAACATCTAGTAAAATGCATTCATTATTAATCTTATCAATTCAATTCTCTATTGATGAATTTGAAAACTTGATCTGTTATAAACTTTTTCATTTATTAACTTTAAAAAAAAAAAAATCTAGTTATTAAACTATCAGTGTAGTTTTTTAATTAATCAAATCAGCTATAGTATGGCTCTTGACTATAATTTGATTTGTATTTTAGTATAAAAATTTTTTATTTAAAAATTCTATGTATTGTTAGATTTGGGAAGTTTTAATGATAATTCTGAAAATATCACTTAAAAATATTAAAGTACCTGACATTTTACTTGCTTAAAATAGCATGAATTAATGAACTTTATTCTTAGAGATCATCTTCACTATGTATCATTGATACATAGTGTCCCCTCTTAACTGACCCCTCCCTACCTCATTAATGTATATTAGAGTAGAAGAAAGTTATTTATACCTTAGTTAAAATATCATATTTTGAATGTTTTTTTTTTTTTCCTTCAAAGATACTTAAAATGTAAAATGTTTTAAATTAACCTTTTGAAGTCAAATATTTTTATTTCATATGAATAAAAAAAGTAAATGCCAAGCACATGACAATATCATTTAAAAATACTAGACTTAATTAGTTTAATAACGAAATATGTATGCATTCTTATGTTTTAAACAATAAATGAAAATAGAAAGTTCAGCATATAAGGTTAAACCATATATTTTATAATTTTCTATTTTGCAGAGAGTATTTAAATATTTAGTTTAAATACTCTGAGTTATTATAATATTTATAATAACTCTCTCTTATATAAAAGATATAGAAGTAATTATATAATTAGCTCATAGAATAATAGCAAATATACCTTTAAATATCAACTTATAATATATTAAGGTACAAAGGAATATAAATATACCAGAATATCAGTTAACTTTTTACGGAAATAAATCTCTATTTTCCAGCACAGTAATTTCTTTTTTAAAAACATGTACAACAAAATACCTAGCATTTTCTCAAATATATAAAATTTAAATTGTGTATGTAATTTCAGTAATATCAAAATATATTGATATTTCAGTACTCATAAATCTTATGAATTTGATTTTTAGATTTGATTGGGAAAATTGTTTTATTAAAAATCTTAGCTTGAATAATTATAACATCAGTAGTTGTAAATATAATTTTAATTGAAATGTATGATTGATAATGATACATTTCAATTAAATCTTAAATCCTTTTAAGATTTAATTGAAATTTTATTTATTATTAATTGTACATTTCACCTTTTATTTTGTAATGTTTCAATGTATATTCTAAAATCATCTGAAGCTTTAATATAATTTTGAAATTTTATTCCATTTATAGAAAGAAATTAGCAGATTTCTATTGCTGATTTTCTAAATTATCAATTACTTTTTTGCCAAGTTATTTTAATTTGAATAGAAATGGCTATTCAGGGTAGATTTTTTTTTTTTTTTTTTCCCTAGAAGTATAACGTTAAAAAAAAAGAATCTTGTTGCAATTAGATTTCCAGGATTTACTAGGGTTTTGAAATGTAAACCTTGTCTTTAAAAAAATCATTAGATAGCTAGTGTTTACTTAAGTGAATGAATCAAAACAGTTTTAAATTTATTCACTTTTAAATATTTTCAAGATACTCTTATTGAATTGTTTTGAAATTAGAGTTTGAAAGGTTTTTCTTAGATATTTTTTATTAAATTCTTAAAATTAAGTAATTCTTAATTTCAATTATCTAAAATGTACCCTTAGATTTATATTCAATACACGAATTTGTATGCATTTTTAATATGTACAGATATCTTTATAATAGTGAGTAGGGAAAAAATTGTTTTTCCTATGAATATTTTGAGCTTGAATGCATTTTAAATTCATGTAATTTTCAGGGTAATTTAGCTGATTTACTTTTTACAAAGTGATTAACAAGAAATGTTAAGAAGTAGATTATAAGATTTTAATTATTACAGAAACAAATTGTTTTATCGCCTTTTTATTCCTTTATTATTGAGAGAATAATTTAACATGGGAGGGAAAAAGTTTAAACAGCTGAATAGGATGTCTACATATAAATTAAGAAAAATGCCAGATTATATGCTTCAGAACTAATTTGCTATTTTACACATTTGACGTATATATATTATATAATCAAAATGCTGTAAAAATAGGTCTTTTCAATCAATTTATTACCATTGATAACAATATTACTTCATTTCTAATTTCTTTTTATACATAATTGTATGTAAGACATATAGGCATGTGTTATCTAAAGAATTTTAAATATAAGAACTTCTGTTTGACAAGTTAAATTTAGTTATTCTATTATCAATAAAAAATTAAGAATGAAATAATTTTGTATGTAAACTAAATCATTTTTAATTATAAACCCATATAAGAATTTGTTTCAAACATATTTATTAAAAAAATTTCTACAAATCTAATTAGTAAATAAAGAATAGAAGCTTCTTGTATTAAAGACAACCTGTTCGATTACATCTATATCTTTAAGTTTGCTGTTGAATTATAGCTTGTTAAGATACTTTTAACTTGTATGTAAAATTTTAAAAGTATGTTATGGTTGTTAATTGTTTTTTCTACATTAACAAATAATGACACAAACATCTAATACTTTTAATTCATTTGTTTCATGCAATAAAAATATTGTAGATAAATTAAAATGTTTATGTGAACTTTTGAATTTGTATTATTTATATATCCATTTTCTTTATTCTATGTAATAAAATCATTTTTAAATTTAAGTATTTTGAATTTTAAGATATTATAAGAAAAATAAATTTTAAAGGATAACATTGAAACTTATTAATAAATTTTATATAAATCATAAGCAAAAATAAATTATGAAATATTTGAGACATTTGTATCTATTGTTTTTAATTAGAATTTAAAAATTGCCTTATATTAAATTATTTCACATCAATAATATTAAAATTTTTTTTTCTTTTATACTTTTTCCTCTTTAGCCCTGGGAGCAGCTTATGGAACAGCTAAATCTGGTGTTGGTATCAGTTGTATGTCAATCATGAGGCCAGAATTGATTATGAAATCAATTATTCCTGTTGTCATGAGTGGTATCATTGCCATTTATGGTTTAGTTGTTGCTGTCTTAATTGCAAACGGCATTAACAAACCATCCACATACTCTCCTTTAGGTATGTTTATTTTTGCTATATATTTACGGTTTCTGTCAGTCTAATGCATTTTAAACAGCTTGAATAGGAAGCAAATGTATAATTTGAAACATATACTTTCCATCCCAAGTAAAGCAGAATATTAAAAGGGGTTTTCTTGTAGTCTTTCATTATTGAATCTTGACGTGCTGTGGATTCTCCTCTAACCAGAAAATTAAATGATATAATTGTCCTTTAGATTAGTACTAAAAACTTTGAGTACATTAAGTTCTAAAAATTTGTTTTTGATTTATTTGCCATAACGTGTTAAAGTATGTACTATGTTCTGTAATCAGAATGCATCCATATTTTCTTTTCAGTGGATTTATGCATTTTGGTGCTGGTCTTTCGGTTGGTTTGAGTGGTCTTGCTGCAGGTTGTGCCATTGGTATTGTGGGAGATGCTGGTGTCAGGGGAACAGCACAACAGCCAAGACTGTTCGTTGGCATGATCTTGATTCTCATTTTTGCTGAAGTACTTGGTTTGTACGGCCTGATTGTAGCCCTTATACTTACTACTAAGGTTTAATTTGTTGCATAAGTGTATATGGGCAGATTCTTTAGCCAAACAGTGGTTATCTATATTGACTGCACATGAGTTTCAGCTGAAGAAGATATTCTTGGTGTCTGAATCTTCCCATTTTCTTTTCCTTATAATTTTGCAAGGGTGCCATATCTCTTATGTTAGTAATTGTCTTAATTTAAAAGATTTTTGTCTTGCAAGTGGTCAATATTCGAAATAAGAAAAATTGTATTTTATAAATATTTTATTGGTACATTTTTAATTTATTTAAAAGCTTTATTCTAAACATGGAAAAAAAATTGTCTTGTATCATGTAGTTATTAGAAATACTGTCTTTAAGAGATTGGCACCCTTGCTTTATTGTTGTCTCTCATAGATCATACAGATTAATTATTTTTTCTGCCTTCAAGAAATTACCTCGGATTTCTTTCAACCCCAATTTATTAAATGTGATGTTGTAATGTGGCTTAAAATTATGGTAAAGAGTGTCTTTGCACATTCTAAATGTTCAGAGTGATTGTCCTTTAAGTTATATTGCATGTAATAGAAAAAATGAATGGAAATATTTTTTTCTGAAGTGGTGTTAATAATTGGAGATAAATCCGCATATCATCGAATTTTGTTTGCTTTATATAGCCTTAATTTTATTTGTATATAAATCATAATTTTTCCCAATCAAACCTATTTTATCTACAAATGTATTTTTAGATTTTTATTTTAATATTTTAATATAATGAATTGAATTCTGTGATTTTATTTTATAAAATAGAGGTTTAGACTATTTAAAAATTCTTTCAAATCATAAAGAATGAAGATTTTATATTTATCAAGCATATTCAATTTGACATTGTTAATTAAATGAATTATTATTTTTTCTTTAAATTTTCTTTTTCTTGTGTGTGGCTGCTATTGCCAAAGACATTTGTTAAACAGATTTTAACTTCTTGAATGGTTGTTATAGATTTGTGTATATAAATATTTATTTTCTTTTCTTTAAAGTTGACTTAAAAAAAATGTTTAGTTTATGTATTTCACTCTAAATGTTTGTACCTAATTTTTATGAATTTATATTAATTTTTAAAGTGTTAATTATATTTTGCTTTTGTGACCTTTTTGAGACATACATTCCATGTGTGTAAACTTTATTAAAATTGAGTATTTGAAAAAAATTGTGCTTATTTATTAAAATATCAATATTAGTTATAGTTGTTCCTTTTTAGGTATACTACTATACTAATTTCATGTGTGTGAATGTTTTGAAAAAAAAATTAATGTGTGTAAACCATTTATGTAATGTAATCTTAAACACAAATGTTCATTTCTTCTCTGCAAAATGTTTAATCTGTGTCCTTCAAGTATAATAGTTAAATGAAGGTAGTTGATATATATAACTAGAAAATGAAATCTACATTTATAGGCTATAGTTATCATATAAAAATCTCATTGTTATACTAATTTAGGTGTATAGATGTTTCCTAATCATGATGGTGGAAGCATATCCTGCAAATGTAAAATGTTTAATTCTAATTTATGTTGTTCATTCAACATTTTGCAAATAAAGGATCATGAATTTATGTGTTGTTACTTCAGAAAAACCTCATTTCCATTAATAATATATGGTACATTATGGATGTCAAAGTTCCATTGTAGAATGTTAAGCATTATACACTTGTGTAAATAAAAAATGAACAAAACTGCCAATTGATGTTTTTTCTTAGTTAAAAAAAATTTTCAACAAATATAAAAACTAATTTATTCAACTATAAATTAGCAGTTTTTCATGTAAATCTTAGTTTTTACATGTATATCTTCATAATTTATTTTTAATTCCTAGAAATTTGTGAAATATAAATCCTTTTAATTAAACCTTTAACTCATTTATGGATATTATTTGTATAATCCAAATCTTAAAAACAACCCATTAACAATATTCTAGTTCTTTTAAAGATTAATGCATACATATTTAAAGACTACAAACTTGGTTAGAAATGCTAATGTTTTAAATATAAACATCTTAAGCATCGTTATCTGTCGATAGTTACTAGTATATTTTTGTCTTTCCTGTGCATATTGGAAAATATTTTTGCTGTTTAGCTCCTACATTGTGTATAATTTAACATTACTTTATTGTGACCGTCTGTTCATAACATTTTAACTTCTCCAAATGGATTTATTGTTATTG
>BPLR01016519.1:0-21533 GCA_021605095.1 Caerostris extrusa
TTTCGGTACTTAAAGAGTTCTTTGGTGGTCAAAGGGTTCCAGCCACGACGACGAGGTGAAAACTGCAGTTAAGGATTGATTTTCTTCATTACGCGCATTTCTTTGATGTCAGAATTCAAAAGCTTTCCATTGAGCAATATAAACATATGATTGACAAAAATGGAAATTTTGCGAAAAGTAGATAAAAAGTGTAGAACATGGAAAAATATATTTCACTGATGGCAACACAACATTTTTTTTCAGTAAGAAAAATTTATTTCAAAGTATCCTCATATTTTAACAATTTTTTAAAATTTAAATATTATAGCAGCCTCCAATAAACACCTTTTACTTAATTGAAGAACAAAAACTTTAATATCACCTTAGAATAAAATTAGTTTCATTTCATTTAATAAAGTAGGAAATTTGAACATTAATGATTTACAACATTTAGTAAAGCATACCAAAGTGGCATAAATCACCTCCTTTCTACTAAGAATAAAGAATACTGACTACACATCTAGGTTATAGTCACTCCTACACTTTTGGTTCAATTGTATTTTTGAAATTACTTTGGAAATGCTAAACTAATCTTTAATTTCTTTATTATTAATATTTTTTATTAATTATTGCTACATTTTTCAAACTTGGGACAAATTACATAATAATTCATTGTTTCTCTGGAAGCTGAAAACACTACATTAAGAAATAGTATTTTTTACTCAATAGAAATACTTCTAAAATCATCCAAACTATTCTATTTACATCATAAAACAATTCTGTTATTAAAAAAAACTTTTACAATATGAATAAAAATCTGAAATTGATTGTTCAAGAGAAATGTATTTAGATCATATCATTATGTGAAGTAAAATATGTTGAATAACAATCTAAAAATGGAAGAAATAGTGAAAAAAAAAAATAACACAATGAAATACATGTTTATGCTAATAAACATTTTAGAAATAAGTACGATTCTAAAATTACTTTTAATAAATCAGTAATTTTAATAAATTTCTTATAATTGAAGCTACAATTTACTTTATGGAAACACTAATTTCTTTTTTATTTCTACAATATTTATTCTTAATATTTTTTCAATATTTGATCATCAATTACATTTTTATTTTATAATTTACTTCTTGTTGGACTACATTTTAAAACAGTCATTTTAATATTTTGAAGAAGTTCAATGCACATCTTAAAAATTTAATGACGAAAAAAAGCATATGGATGTATATATTTGGAGCTATTTTGCTTGCAAGTTTTAATATCTTTTACTGTTGTTAATGCTTCTGCACTTCAACATATTTTAAAATATATCATAAATAAATCTTTATTAATATCACTGATGTAATGTAAAACATTTTGGGATACTTAAAAAAAAAAAAAGAAAATGAAACTAGTAATAACCAATACAGTAACCTTTCTTTAATCCGGCATTTGATAGTTTGGTACATTTTATAATATAGCATTGATGAGCATTCGCTTTCATATTTTTTCTCACAGGTTTGGGTGTTTGTGGATCTTAACAGCCAGATAATGACAATATACTGCTAGCATTTGTCAGAGATTTATATTGTCTACAAGGGTTCAGAATCTGCAAAAACACATTAAATATTTGCATATTTCAATCATATAAATTGTTTTTATCTCAGATGCTTTATCTTTGATATCGACCATAAAACTATATTGAACCTCGATAGTCTGGCAAAATCGCTACTCCAGCACGGCTGTGGTCCCGAGCATGCCAGATTAAGAAAGATTACTGTTATTAATTTTAAAATGGAATACATACTTCGGTTATATTTGATCTTATCATTCTACGGTCATACAATCTGACATATGGATCATTAGCACCAACTGCTAAAAGCTCAGGCTGTAATGGATTAATTGCAATACATTTCGCTTCTGCTTTTCTACCCAGATGATTCACTAAATTAACGAGAACAGTTTTGCATGTGTTTGAACATTGATGAGATGTCCTGAGGTCAAATTGCCTGTAAAAAAAACTTTTTCTTACAATTTGAAAACAAATGACAAAATATAATCAAAAATAAAAGATTTTTTTTTCTTTTTAAAAAAAAAAAACCTAAATAAACTTTTCATCATTGCATTCTTATTTTTCATGAAATGAAAATTCCATAAGCTGCTTGGAAAATAAATCAATTTTGAAATCAATATGAGTATGAAAAGGATAATGGTATTTTTTCCTAATAAAATATTTGACAATTTAATTAGGAAGAAAGTTTAGAAGTTTTGCAAATTACAATTTAATTAATTATAATATAAATATAGTGAAAAAATAAAGAACATTCAAATATATAGTACAGAGAAAAAAAAAACGATTGCATCTAAAATTAAATAATGAAAATTTATCCACAAATTAAAATATAACGATAAAAATCTAATTTAGTTCTGATTGATTATTTTAAATGAAAATTACCACTAAGAATACAATGGATAAATGTTACGATTGTTGTAATATTAAAAAGATGGTTGAAATCTAAAATACTGTACCCCTGAGAGAGTCGCCAATCATGCAACCCTGAATATTAAGCCAATTTCTTTAGGGTTAAAATACTCTAGAGGACATCATAACTTCTTTTTCCGAACAATATAATGACTATTTATTTCTACTTTGAAAGTTATTTGCAGAATTTTTAATTATAGCAAATAAAGAATATAAATACATAATTTTTTTAATATTTATTTTGATAAATTATTGATTATTCCGAGATTGTTCTTATAACCTATGTTGGCCACTGATACAGAAAATAAACAATTTTTATAATGCTGCCACTCATGAAAATACGAAACAAATAAGAAAACAATTTTTTAATTTATTAATAACTTATATTTGATAATAAAATAATTATTTTCTTTTTAATGCTGTTGACATAACTAAGATTTTAATAACAACAGTTATTTGAATTCGCGAAAAAAAATGTTCCTTTTTATTTTTAGAGTGTTAGTTCACGGCGAAAACATCGATCAAATGCATTAAATTGTTTTGCGGCTTTATGATGTTTCTTTTAATACTGTTGAGAGAGTTAAAGTTTGTGGCAATCGTTATTTGAATTCGTGCAGAAAAATGTACTTTTTAATTTTAGAACGTAAGTTTACAGAAGAAAAAAAGGCTGTTGGAACATATTAAATTTTTCTGTGGTTTTCTGGTGCTATTCTTGTTTTCTTCATTCGATAAGGCTATGCACGGACAGGTTTTAGTAAGGCAACAAAAAGATCATTTTTGCCTCCAACAAAGGATACATCAACATAAAATGTAAGTTATTCTTTGGTTTCTTTCTCCCCCACCTCCTTTTTTTAAAAAAATAATTTTGTTTTAACATTTGAATTTGGCGTCGTAAACATGAAATAATTTTTTGACATAATAGAAAAAAAAAAAATTGCCGTATTAGCAAATAATTTTGGCGTAATTTTATCGTAACAGCGATTATTAGCTTTAGCTTTGTCTAAATGATACATTTATGTGAGTTAGTAAAACATAATTCCCCATAATAATTTGGCGATAAAGCGATTGAATTTGGCGTAAAACAATTTTGGCAAAATAATGATATATTTTGGTGTTAAAGCAGCAATATGTGGCATAAAAGAAAACATTAAAACTTTACCATAATAGTGGTAAAATTTTGCGATAAAGCGATAGAAATTGGCGTAAAGACAATTTAGTCATAAAATTTTTGGCATAATAGTGCTAAATTTTGCCATAAAAGTATTCAAGGAATAAAATATTTAGTGATAAAAATTTGGCAATTAAAGTATTAACTTTTGGGCATCAAAGCAATTTAAAAAAAAAATTCACTTTGTGAAAAAGTTTGGCAATAAAGCATTTCTAGGATAAAAATTTTGGCAGGATTGTTATAATATTTGATGTTAAAGCTATAAAATTTGGCTTAAAAGTACTTTCAGGAATAAACTTTGACGTAATAGCTATTTTGGCTACTAATGTTGGCGTAATAGCAATGTTTGGTGATGAATATGGGCGAAATAACGTTTTACAATGATACCGAACTTTGGCAGCTATTTTGTTTGTTTACTTGGTGATATAACATCCCAGTAGTGGTCCAAATAAATATTACCCAAGATTTTAGGGTAATATTTTAATGCGAGAACTACCTGGTGCATTCATAACTATGCTTATTTGACGCCTTAGCATCCTGGCGATGCATTTGGCACAAAGGGTACAGGATTCTAGATTTTTAACAAATTCTTTTAAATAATTATTCCAATAAATTATCGATTATTCCGAAATTGTTTTTATAACGTATGTCGACCACCGATACAGAATATAAACAATTATGATAATAGAGAGTTTTTGCATACCGTACGTTAGTTACCGTCATAGGAAATTATGTTTAGGAAATTATGTCATAGGAAATTATGTTTCCTATGAGCATGCGCGCTAGGGAGAAAAAGCTAACGGACATCCTACGGTAACTAACGTACGGCATGCAAAAACTCTCTATTGAAACTCATTAAAATACGATTTTACTTTATTAATAACTTATAATTGTTTATCAAATAATTATTTCTTTTTAATGCTGTTGACATAGTTAAGGTTTTGCGGCAACAGTTATTTGAATTTAGGCACAAAAATGTAACTTTTTATTTTTTAAAACGTTAGTTCACGGAAGTAAAAGGCCCGTGGAACGTATTCAATTTTTCTGTGGTTTTGTGATGTTGTTCTTCATTCGATATGATTCAGCAAGGGCAGGTTTTTAGTGAGGCAATAAAAAGACTATTTTCACATCCAACAAAGGATATATCAGAATAAAATGTAAGTTTTTCTTTATTTTTTTTTATTAATATTGTTTTATCATTTAAATGCGGCATTGTAAACATAAAATATTTTTTGGCATAATTGAAAAAAAATTTGGAGTATTAGCCAATAATTTTGGCGTAATTTTACCATTGTTAAAATAATGCATTTTTGTGAGTTAGCAAAACAAAATTCCACATAATTTGGCATAAAAGTAATTTAAAGAATAAAATTTTACATAATGGCTATGTGGCCACAAATGTTGCCATAATAGCAATTTTTGGCGAAATGGCGTTTTTTACAACTACTTCGACGTTATCGAACTTCGGCAGCCATTTTGTTTGTTTACTTGGCGACTTGGCATCCTAGTGATGGATTTGGCGTAATATCGTTTTACCTCGAAAAATAAATTAGGCATTAATTATTGCGTGTCCTTGGCATCCTGGAGATGCACTTGGCCCACAGGGTACAGGATTCTAGATTTTTACCAGATTTACACACGACAGATGGTCATAATTTTTTAATAATAATAAAGACAATTTAACTTCCATAAATTATAAAGTACCCTTAATGAAGCAATTTTATGAAGGATTCAAAAGAAAAAACATGTTAAATTTACATGACAATTCCATCTTCCGCAGCACTCCAAAACATAAATGGTAAATTTGGAGCAACAGCAATACGTTTGACTCTACCCCCATGGCAGCTACAAGACATAGTAGTTTCTTTAGAATAAATATCATGAACTCTAATTCTGAAATCAGCAGCGCCACTAACAATATTGCGTTTAGTGCATGGAAGAAACTAGAAAAAAAAAAACATTTTACATTTCATTTAATGAAACATTTACAAAATATTTTTTTTACTTTTTCCTAGAACTAAAATAATACTGGATTAAACAAAAGGTTTGATAAATGTTCTAAATATTTTTTTTATACATATTCTTAAATATTCATCTCTTACTTAAGATGAAATAATCAACACCAACAGAGCTTCATACTAAAATTAAAAAGTAATACAATATGACAAAAAAAAAAAAAACATGAAAATAAAATAATTAGATTTATTCAGATAATATATAAAAAGATCAAAGTTATCAATAGAAATTTCATATATATTCTAATTTATATTAAAAACTTTTGTGTATATTCACACAATTCAGAATATTGATAAAACAAAATTTTTCATTGTTTCTAAATAAGAATATTACATGTAAAAAAAAAAAAATTCTAATTTGACTAAGTTCATTATTTAATTATATACACTCATGTCCATGAATTAAGGATAATGAAGTTCAGGCAAAGAAAAAGACAGAAGCAAAACAAATTTGACTTATTTGTAAAGTCTATTTATTAAACAAAAGGTAAAGAGCAAAAAAGATGCTATATGTTTGACATAATTAATAAAAATTGCGATTTTTACTCAATGGAGCAAATTTCAAAAAAGAACCTATTTAAAAAAAACAGTATAACATGGTGAGTATGATGTTTAATATGGAGTATGTCTCCCGGACTATGCAATACAGGCCTTACAACGCCTAGGCATGCTGAGTATCAAATTATCAATCTGGTCTTGGGGAATATTAAACCACTCATCAAGCAATGCCCTCCGAAGTTCCGGTTGACAGGTGGGAGGGGGTTGACGGGCTGCAATTCGTCGGCCAAGCATATCCCACACATGCTCTATTGTATTCAAGTCCGGTGAGTATGCTGGCCAATCCATACGGGTGATATCCTCCAATTGAAGGCATTCGTCTACAATATTTGCACGGTGAGGACGGGCGTTGTCATCCATAAACAGAAATTCAGCACCTATGGCGCCCGAAACAAACGTACATGTTGTTCCAGAATGACATCCTGATAGATGTGGCCTGTCATCGTTACACTCTGAACATGCAGGTCAGTTCTGAAACCAAGAATAATTCCCCCCAAACGAGCCATCCTGCACTACCGTAACGGTGTCGTTCAATGGTGTTCTCTTGGTGGTAACGGGTACCTGGCGCTGTCCATATGAAAGTTCAGCGAGAATCAGACTGCAAACTAAACCCTTACTCATCAGAAAACATCACACCAGACAACTGTTGCGGTGTCCACAATGCATGCTCTCTACTCCAGGTTAATCGCAGGCGACAGTGAGTTGCGGTAAGTGGAACACATCTGACAGGCCTACGAGCATATAGACCAATGCGCCCTAAGCGTCTGTACACGGTCTGCCTTGAAACTGTCGTACCGGTAGCTGAAGAGAGCTGACGAGACAGGTGTGATGCTGTGCTCCGTCTGTTTCTTTTGGCAGTAACAGCTAAATACCGGTCCTCATTCGGCGTTGTAACTCGGGGGCGACCTGTGCTGTAACATCTACTCAGATTACCATCATCTTGGAATCATTGCCAAAGCCAGGAGATGACACTCTGGGCGATTCCAAGTTCCTCGGATACTTCCAGCTGGGTACGTCCACATTCCAGTCGTCCGATAATTCTACCACGTAAAAAATCATCCAAATGCTTCCTTTGTGCCATAACTATGCGGTTATTGCACTGAAAGGCTTTTAAAGCGCTTGTGAACAATTTTACTTCTTTGCCACCATTCCTTATATACCCCTCTCTTACACTCTCGTCATTGTGACGTACTATCCACGCCATCTGGTGGTTTCCAGTAATTTGCATATTCTTCTTCAAGATGTGTGTGATAATTCTATAGGTGAAATTTTTATTTTAGAGTTCAATTTCTGTGTGATTCTGAATTATCCTTAATTTATGGACATGAGTGTAAAATGAGGATTTTGATTTTTGAAGAAACTTATGAAAAAGAGAAACATAACACTCATGGGTTTTGTTTAATTAAAATGATTGATTAAATAAGGCTCAATTCGTAGTCTATATCATGAATTAGCAGAATATTCAGAAAAGAATATACAGTAGACACTCATTAATTTGGTATTCATTGGTTCTGCGCTTTCTATAGTCCGGCACTGATAGAACCATTCACTTTTGGATTTTTTCAGGAGAATTCAGGAGTTTGTTGACCTTGTTTCACCAAGTTATGAAACCCTGTTCACATTTTTGCCCAGTGTTCATGCTTACAATCAGTTTTTCATTTAGTACAGTGTAGAACTTAATACATTTGTGTATAAAGCGCTAAACTGCTATGGCTGTGATCTCAAATATACCGATTAGAAGAGTGTGTACTGTATCATGAAAATTTCCTATGCACACGTAACAAATACTATAAAAAAAATGCATAAATGACAATGAAACATTACTTTGGCTTTCCTTCAGAAAGCACACACACATAAATATATCTATGCATAACTAAAAGATATTCTAAAGACATTCAAATATACAGAAGAGAAAGAAAACCACTTTTGCGTCTACATTAAAAAATTAAAATAAATTTATCCATAAATTACTAATAAAAATAATAATGCATCAAGAACGATAAAATCCATTTAGTTCTGATTGATTATTGTTAAATAAAAATTATAACTAAAAATACACTGGGTAAATGCTAAGATCACTTCAATATTGAATGTATGAGTACGAGGGCTAAGCAATTTTCAATATACATTTTGAAAATTATATACATAAAAAATACATAATTTAATTTCCTACAATATTATGCAACTTACTTATTCTAATTAATATATTTTCATTTATATAGGTTTCTTAAAGTTATAAAATAACAAAAACACACATTACCCTACTGACAGTGCAAGAAATTAAAAACAATAATACAAAAGATAAAAATGGTAATTAATGTTACTAAAAAGAATCTCTACAAATTATTTAAGATATTATTAATATCTAATTACCTTTCTAATGAATTTTGAGTGCCTTAACTTTTGTTTAATTTTATTTACAGTAATATACATAACAGTATCAAGATAAGTCTATAAACTAAATCTAAAATTTTAGCAGTATATATATTATATTATATTCTTAAGAACATTTCAAACATTCAAAGCAATAGACAGGGAAAAAATATTTCACAAAAGAACATACAGTTACGAATTAATCTTTCCTTAAAAACTTTTTTAAAATTTAATTATATGAACTAAAAAAATATTTAACTGGTTCAATAAAAATGCAACAATTTTTTAATATTTATCTTTAGTAATATTTTATTATACATGTATTTTGAAATATATGTTTAATAATAAAAGTTTATTAGAATTTAGGTTATACATTTTCCTGAAATCTTGAACTCATTTAAGAAGAAAGCATTCTAAGTAACTAGATATCTTTTTAAAAATTTTCAATAAAGTAATGAACAGTAATGAATTGTATAAAAAATTTATATAAAAGAAAGAAATGTCTTACTTTTACAGAAAATATATTTCCATGATGACCACTTTGTATGCTACATAATTTTTTATGTTTGAATGGATCCCATAAAACAATGTGAAGATCATCTGAACCACTGGCCAAAAAGCCTATAAAACATATTAATTATATAACATATTCAACAGCAATGTTAATTACACAAACATATTAAAAAGATTTTGAAAATAAAAATTTAAATTTGAAAGCTGTCAAATTTTTCATTATTCACATAAATAAAATGTATGAAAAAATTGTAAAAAAATACATGTACTTTATGTAAAAATATGTGTAATATATATAAAATATTAAAAAATACAAGTATTATTAAAATAATAAATGTATGTATTATATATAAAATATTACATACATATAATGTGTATAATAAATATATTTATTAAAAATATTTATGTAAAAAAAAATAAAACCATTTGTTTACCAAATCTTTCAGAAAATATGATAAAGAAATGAACTGTAAAGAATATCTTGAAAATTTTAGATAAGTGCTCCATTCAATCACTTGTAAAGCTCAGTAACACCAAGCTTTATTTTTTACAATTAAATTAAACATCACTCATACCATTACAGAAAAACTCAAGACAGACATTAATTGGATTAATGAAGAAAAGTATGAGAATGTAAAAATAATGACTGCATTTTAGAAAATACATATAAATGCAGAATATGATTTTGAGAGAATACATATATACAGAGAACATGATTTTTTTAAAATATGTTCACAATGCATGGCTTTTAAATAATTAAGTTAAATCTATATTGCATCCGTTTTCTTTATATACCTATAGAGTAGTAAAATTTCAACTTCGCAGAATTCTTAGACGGGGAGATTGCAAAATCTCAAACTTCGATTTTAGTGAAATTTATACTTTAAGTAGGACATCATTAGGATGTTAATTGGCCAAAGTAGTTTGATATCCTTCTTAAAAATTTTGAAAAAAATGGAATTTGAAATTTTTAAATGCTTTTATACAATTGAAGTGCTGAATTCCTGTATTTATAAACAATATTGAAATGTAATAGTTAAAGACAAGAGCTAGCAATCCAAATGGCACAAGATCTATAGATTTCCATTATATTTCTCTTATATTCATATTACTATCTCATCAACCTTTGAAAATCGGAAGATGCAAGTAATATGGCGAAAATCAATGAAAGTTTATTTGCTGTCATTGGAAAGTTGTTGAAAAATGTAGGATATGTTACATTGATATAACTTATTTAATTAAAAAGCATCGGCTTTTTATGAACCCAGTTTAATATGAATAGAAAATTCATTTAAATGTTCATTAATTCACTGATTATCTATTTCTTGTATTATTGTTATATTCAATATTTATATTTTCATTATTTTTCTCACATTTAACTATTCCAATCAACATTCCTCAAAGGATTAATTTGTAATTGAACTTTATACATTTTTACATGTGGCAGCTCTTCCCACTAAATACAAATGAAACAGGCAAGAAAAGTGAGAAAAAGCATTCTTGTGTGTGTGCACATGCATGCAATAAACCAATACTTAGCCAATACTAATGCAATATACCAATACCATCTTAAATCTCGCATTTTAAAACAAACTTACTCTCCATTTTCACTCCATTCAAGCAATTGACACAACCAATATGACCCTGCAAAACAAAAGTATAATGCTTTAGAAAAAAATGTACTCGGAAAATTCAGAAATATAAACTTTTATTTTAAATGTTAAAAAAAATTATATCAGTTTCAAATTATATAAATATATTCATTTTTACAACTGGTTTATAAATATGTTTGTTATTTTTAAAACTTCTGTACATTGTATTTAATATTTTAAATTTATTGAAATTTTATAATTTTATTTTTAGATTATTAAAAATTTATCCTGCAAAATAAAGAATTTATTTTTTAACTTATAAAGAGAGATATTAATATTTCTCATAAAAAAAAAAAAGAATTGATTAGTTCATTTGTTTTTAAACTTAATTATTTGGCATTATAAGAATTATAATCATTTAGAAAAATTTAAAATTGTCAATTAGATTTTTAAAAATTCTTAAAAGGTTAAAAGTGACTATTGCTAGTTTGTTACAGAAGATTGTTATATTAATTAAGTGAATCTATATCTTAATCAAATCAAATCTTTGAATAAATTTAATCAAAACTATTTCCTATTGATCATTTAAATGTATTACATTTAATATTTATATTACTGAATTCCTTATGATACTAAATTATTAAAAGAATTTTTAATGCTAGTAATTTCGAAATAGAGCCTATTTAAGATGTTCCAAATATTTCCTATTAAATAGAGATGCCAACCTAAAATGACACTCATCAGTACTAGCCTAGAAAATTAAAAAATTTTTTTTTTTTTTTTTTTTTTTTTTTGGTCTGTAAGGGAGGAGTAGTGAACACATATTACTACTTTACAAATAATAAATTTACATTAAAGAGATGTATAGCCCGATCACCTATTGCATGGAAAATTGGCTGCCAGGCAGACAGCCAATTCAGATGGATTCTAAAAGAGTGGCATCATAAAGGAAGTGATATTTAGTAAGGATTTTAATTGCAATAAGAAGATTTTAATTTTTAAACATTTAAATTTTACACTACAGCAAATTTAAAAAAAAAAATAGATGAAAAAATACCACACTAATTATTATACTTTTTTCGTGCAAAGCAGCTTTGCACAGCATATATCTGACTAGCACCCTAATAATGAGTAGATTCATTTGTTTATGCTGTTAAACCAGATTTTTACCACTCCCTGCTAGCTATCCATGACATTCTTAACTGTAGCTGCAATTTATAATATTGGTAAGTAAAAAGCAGCACTTTTTTTTTTTTTTTTTTTTTTTTTTTTTTTTTTTTTTTTAAGAATTGAAGTTTTGATTAAAATAGAATTAATTTAGAGATAACTTAATGCAATATAATAAAATAAAATTAATTTAACGATAACTTAATGCTACAATACATGAGCTGCAATTGTTTATTACCAGACTTGATTTATTGAATGCAAAAAAACATCATGTAAATTTATAACAAAGAATTTATACACACTAAAAACCTAAATTTATATATTAAATTTTATTCTCCTTTCAGTTAAAACATCCAGTTCCCAAGATTGTTCCCTGAGCTCCCTTAAATCAATTCATGCCAAATCAATTTGAGATTTTTTTAAATCTGAGATGCTCTCTTTGGGTTTAATTTTTAATTATTTGCTGCGATGTTAACCTAATCACTTATTTGTCTCCTAACTTTAAAAGAGGAAAGAAACTCTTTTTTAACTATTTAACTCTAACTTTAAAAGAGGTAAAAGAGGAAGAAAACCTTCCTACAAAAAAGTGTTTATTGTATTTCTGCCATTGTCGTGGCAGCATCTGTTATATACTCTTGAAACCACTTATGTAATGTTCTTTGTATGATTATTTATTTTGTTCTTTTACCTGAATGACTATGTTGATGTAATCACATGCATAACTTTTTATGTGTAGCTCTCTATTGTTTTTTTTTCGTACATTGTATAGTGGATACCTAATTGTAACAATAATAGCTTTTGCTTTTAGATCATGTTCTCATAGAAGATGATTTTCTAAATTTCTTTTATATTCTTATTTCTTTAATTTGAGCAACCACATTTTTGTTCTAATTTTTAACTAATTTAAGATGTGGAGATTTAGCAATTCTTAAAAAAAAGCCACAATGGAACTCCATTGGTAAGTCTGATGCCTGCCACATAATAAAATACATAGCAATTGTATGTAACAATTATAAATGCTATTGGCTTTGGCTTACTGCTACTTATTAAATAAGTCAATTATTAAATGAAATATATATACATATAATCACAAACATTTAATAAGGCCACAAATTCTAAAAACATTAAGAAAAAAAATATTTAATATGAAACTTTTCTTTTTTTTTTAAATTAAAAAAACATAAAATTTTAAGAAAGAAACAATGCAACCACAATTCACTGCATTTTACCCTAAATATGTTTCTCATTACAAAACTAAAATGATAAAACATTTTTGGTATTTTTCTAATGGATAGCAACTTACATCTAGTTCAGCTTCTAATCCTAAACGATTTATTAAATTTCGCGGTAACATGCATCTTCTGCTGAAATGGTATTCTGTAACCATCCTGAAAAATAAATATTCATGTCATTTTTATTTATTTATTTTTTTAAAATGTTAAACTTTCTTCCAAAAAGATTGAAAATTACATACATGCATTTGCCGAGCACAGTAAAGTTTCACAATATTATTGTAATCCATAGCTATTATTCAGAAAATGTGTTGAATATTAGTGATGAAACAACCATCTAGAAGAAGAGATTTTATGTTAATAACAGAAATAATAATAATAAATACTATAAGAAATGAAGGTTTCCTCAATCAATAATTATACAACATTCTATATTCCAGTACCTATATATACATATATGCACAATAAGCTAAAACTAAACACAAACTTATGAGACACATAATAGCATACATTGATGGAAAACAAATCCCAACACCAGAAGGATATGTACTACATGAATAAAATGTTGGGGAGCACATTTGCTCATCTGAAAGGTTACATCAATTCAAATTTTGAGCTAGACAAATAAAAGCTGCACTATTAGCCTCACTATGAATATGAAAATCATATTTGCTTGAAATATGAGATGTAAACTTTAAGAGCATTATTTATCTTATAGATTAGGTAAGATAGATTAGGTGTTTTCAGCTATATATGGATCAAGAATGTCTTTAATGAGTCAAGGCAGATCACCAGTTTACTGAATTTGAACAAGGCCATGTAATATGGATATGAGCAGGTGGGTTTTCTTTCAGCAACATTGCAGAAAGACTCCACAGGAATGTATCCACTGTGCATGATTATTGGCAGCAGTGGCCATGAACGGTACTGTCTCAATAAGACCATTGTCAGGCCCCTACTGAGAAGGATTACTACCACATTAGCCAGTTGGCTGTAGTACATCATGTTACATCTGCAGTAGAAATTTCAGTTCCTATTGGCACAATGAACGATAACAAATCGACTACTAGAGGGATAGCTCCAAGACAGATGCTTGGTACCGATCATACAACTGAATCCAAATTGTTGCCATCTACAACTTCAATGGTGTCAAGCTAGAACTCATTGAGGATGGAAGGAAGATCTCTTGTGTTCTCAGAGAATAATTTCTATCTTGATGCCAGTGATGGACATATATTGATTAGAAAAAGGCCGGAGCCAATGTCTGAATCATAGACACACAGGACCAACAACAGAAGTTATTGTCTGTAGCAATTTCCTATGACAGCAAGAGCATTTTCATTGTTATCCCACACACCCTGACAGCAAACAGCATGTCAAATTAGTGATTGACTCATTGTGCTGCCATTTTTGATCCCCAGGAGGCATTTTCCAATAGGATTATTGAGCACATATGAACAGCATGTCACTCCATCCCACAAAATGGCATACAATGTTTGTAAGACAGAATGCATGCTTGCATTCAAAATTGTAGAAACTACAGCTGTTATTAATGCACCAACAATTCACATTTGAAATGGCTTTTCTTATGCCTACTTTACTCTGTAACCTTGAAACAATAATCAAATAAATAAGTTATCTAAACAGATTGCTTTTGCTTAAATTTCATTTCTCTAAACTAATTTCTTCTTGATGTCAGGATTTAATTTTCCACCAGTGTATGTAACAAAAAAATTATTTTCCTGATAACATACAATTATAAACAGGGATAATCATAAGGTACAACTGAAATTTTTTAACTAAATATCAAATTTTCTGAATCTGTACATGTGGAAAAAAAAAAAATAAAAAAACATTGCATGTTTTTCCAACAAAACTCAAATAAAAATTGATCAAAGGTTTCATGTTGAAACCTATAACTTCTGTTTAATAAATTGCCTTTCAATTATGTACAAAAAATATATAAATATGTACAGAATTTTAAATACTTTTTAAATCCCACTGGCTTTTAAATGAGACACATCAAAAATACTATATTTATTTCAGAGATGGAAAAATAAAGATTTTCAGAGTAAATAACATGAAATTTTAAGAATGTTAACAAGAAGTTATCTTTACAGGTAATGTCCCATTTTTGATATGGGTAAACTCAGATTTTCAGAACATAATCATCTCTAAATTATAAATCAATTCATTAAAGAAGTTTGAAAATTAATTAACTAAAAGATATTTCATTTTTAATAGATCATATCAAAGACTCAATGTTCAGATTAAATTAAATAAAGTTACCATGATAAATAGTTTAGATATTGTTAATATCTAAGAACTATTTTATTCGATACAGATCATTTGCCAATAGTAGGTAAGCAGTTACAGAAAAATATCAATCATAGAATAAAAATCCATTAAACAGCTGTTGTTATCTATGAACAGATTCTGCCATAACTGTTTTAATTGATTAAATAATTCAATGGTATTTATTTATTGCAGTTTAGGCACCAATAGAGGTGGTCTACTCTTCAGTTTAGAAACCAGACAGGCTATGGTAGATCATAAACTCTGTGACATTGATGAAAGATTTTTAACTACATAAAAAGTAATTTCAGAGAGAAAAAGTTAAAAGAAAAATCTTTATATAGAAAATAACTCTGATAATATTTTTACATACATATTACGTAATATTTCTCATTTATGAGCATACTAATTACTAACTTTAATTATGAATGTAAATATTTGTGATTTTTGTACTAATTACTAAGTTTTTTTTTTTAATAAAAATAAGATTTCCTTTAAAAATGTCCTTTAGAGGCATATTCCTTATCTTCAGAATAGGGTACTTTTCCTATAATTTAAACCAATTTTTCAAAAAATTGAAATGTTAGCTAAGGTTTTCAAGCATGAAAATAGCTTGCTGTTAAAAATAAAACATGTCACGCATTTTTCTCATTTCTGTTGAGTAGTTTCACTAATTTTTTGTACCTTTCTTGATAAACAAATTTAATTAAATGTGAGAGCTATGTGCTCATGTTTTGCTCTTAGGCTGAAAATTAGAATCTGAATATTTGGTTTGATTTGTTGCTCTACAGTAATTTTTTGCACATTTTGGGCTAATACCAAGGACCTACAGTTTAATGTAGATTCCAAACCACTAACAAACATCCATGCCACTGCCAGGATTCGAACCTGAAACCTGTGGTACCAACAGCCAGAGCACTAGCCAATTGGCCATTAGATTACAAAATCTGAAGAAGAAATAAAATTGCTCAAGTTGAAAATCCTTTCACAAGAGAGAGAAATTCTGGCCAAAATACTACTGCACAGTAGGATTTGGGAGGTTATACTGGAAAATCAAAGAGAGCCTTCTGATGACTATTTCAATCTTTCAACTGGCGATAATTGCAGAAAACTTATAATTTGAGAGATGCTGGCCAGAAACATTTTAAGACTGATCAAAAGTATAATTTTGTAATCCTAGAAACAGCATGTCATAAATGTGGATAAATAGAGTAAATCTGCATGGAGAATCACTTTGTTGGTACTATTTTTTTTACTATTTGATTAAATTCATGACATAATTTATACACAAAAATGGAGTTATTTTTCATAGTTCTGAAGTATACATTTAATTTCATGGCTGATATTTATTATTTTTACATTTTATTGAATTTTATTTAAACTTGTATCAATTATTACTATGTTTTTTATTCTTATTGTATAACAATATTGTAATTTTATTTCTGTTTCATATTCAATGTTTTTTTATTCTTATATCTGTCATTATTATAATCTTGGTTCTTATTATTTAAGATATTTTAAAAATTAATTTCTATTTGATTTCATAATATGTTATTCTGATTTTTATCTATTATAATTTTTTAATCATTGCAATTTTATAACTTTCAAGAATATATATATATATTCCTTTAATTTGTCAATGTCAATCTTTGTCTCGCATGAAAATTCTGAGAATGATGATTTGGTGCTATTCGACATGGTAAAAGTGGTTTAGGTTAATGATATCAGTGGTTTGGTAAAATATCAGAATATCATTATAGCTTCAGTAATTTATATGTAAGAATAAGAATGGTTAATTAATTTTACTAACATTTAATATGATAAAGAGTGTGAAAATTGTTTCTGCTCTTTGATTTTTTTATTTTTAGTTAAAAAGTGATATTCAAATTAAAAATTCTAATGTAATGAACAAGGAACAAATAATGTATATTCCCTGATCAATTATATTTAACTAAATACCATAATTTCCCTATATACAATCCTTAATTTATAATAAAAAAAAGGGATGTGTATTATAGACTGCTAAACACAATTTGTGGACCTTTTACTTTTTTTTTCACCGGAAGTTTCATAAAAATCAATTCTAAATCAGCACTTAAAAATGCTTTTGGAAAACAAAAATCGCCTAACCTTTGAGCGAGAAAAATAAACTATTTTTCTAAGCATAAAGAAAGAAACACAGCAGTTGAGGATGATAGAATGTCCAGAGGAACAAACAAAATTAAGACAAAATATGATAAGCATCGTACATTGGTGAATGCTAGTGATTGAGAAAGGCCTAGAATGAAATTAAAAATAAAATTTTTAAATGTTTTACAGAAGGCCAAATTAACTGCGATACTGCTCAAAATGACCATTATACATCGTCTGAAATATCTCTTTGTTATGAACATAATTTTAATAGTTAACTTCTTTCTGATACTTGTCATCTCAAATTTATAACATATTTTTTAAACTGACTCATTTAATTAATTGCATGCCATGGATATAAAAACAGAACTTGACAGGTATATGGTACATTAAAGAACAGGCATGAATTGCCTGCAGATTATACAAAGTCTTATTTTTTCAGTCTGGAAATTAGGCGTGTGGGTAATACAGTGGATCATAGGCAGGAAATTGTAGTAATAAATAAAATTCTAAAAAAGAAAAAATTCACTAGGCACTTAATTAAAAAAATCAACTATAAAATCAAGACATTTAAAAAAACATACTAATGGAAAATAGAGATGAAAAAAAAAAAAAAACCATGAACATATATGAATTATTACCAGAAATATAGCAGAAATAATGCAAGAAAAACCTGTAATATACATAATAAATATGAAATGCATGGTTTAATATCAGCCAAAACTAAACAAGTCCTATAATCTATAATACTATTCTCAAGGTAAGAGATATATTACTGAAAGACTACTTCAAAGAAATGAGTTTCATTTTTTATATGAAAAGATAAAATAGTGAAAAGAGGACAACCAACTCAAAATTTTTAAGTAATATATGTTGTAACAAGCTTTTTAATCATTTTGAATGCTAATTGAGAAATCTCATTAAGTTTGTAATTTCTTAGTTCAAGTTCCTAGTTTCTCAGTTGATTTTCAGTTCAACAAATAAATCATAAAAGAACTGTTACCTTTGTCGTTTAAGAAGTAAATTATAGTTGATTTTACGGAGAGAATAGAAAAGATATTACAAAAATAAAAAATATGTAAAGAATTAAGGAAAAAAAAACACAGTATCTAAAGATCTTGGAAAAATTTACAATCAATGAAAATATATTTTTGCAGGAACACTAACAAATTATCTTCATTGATAAAAAATTCTTTCAAAGATAAAATATATAGAATACCTTAATTTTTAGACACATGACACTGATGAAATAAATCTCTTATAACTAATATATTTTTATAAATTTTAAAAGAAATAAAACTTTTTAATTATGTTGAATTAATTGTACAAATATTCATATTTAATGTTCTTAAATTTTTATTGCTTTCAAAATTATTTTAATTTGAAGGTTATGTTATTGGTCATCTTTCTAATATTTTAGAAGCACTAAGTCAGGGGTGCATTTTGATGAACATTTTTTTTTTTTTTTTATTTTATTTATCATTATAAATATTGAACTTTAAAAAATCAAAGCAGAAAGACAACAAAATTGATTAATAAAATGATGTATTTTTGCAAAAATAATTCAATAATGATATGGTTATTAAAATAATTGATCACAGTGCATTTGCAGTTATATTTAACAACTATCATAATTAAACATGTAGATGCAAACATTTTATGTTGCTTATGATAGCCTTGACAGTTGAGCATTTTGTTTCCTACAACTGTACAGTTATCTATCATTTCTGGGAAAATAAAGTTTCATGTTATGTTTTTTTCTTTAAGAACACTATCTCCATTTTCTCTAGTTTTTCAATCAAACTAATATAATGTAAATGTTGATGTACAGCAGATTTTCTGTAAAAAAACTTAATTAGCATGAAATCATCATATTGCACTTTATCCATTCATTGGTCTAAAATCATCAGTTTTTTTGATACATGTCAATGTCATTATACAACTCAAATTTAATATCGGTATCCACACTACAGTTCATACTTCTTGCAAACCCATTACCTTAATTGATTATTAATGTATACTTAAAAAATATAGCTTTAAATTATCAATTATACTTTTATTAGAATAGCATGGTGTACACTGGATTGTACCAACATTTTCCAATGTGCCTTAATATACTTCACTAGGTCATTTTCTCAATAAATGCTTATGATCATATTTTTAGAACACATGGAACTATGATTTAGATTGGAATAGAAGGATTAATAGTTCACGAATACATTTATTTTTCTATAATTAATTATTTTTCCTGTATTAAATGAAATATGTACATTAATATAGCGAAAAGAAAATATTTTGCACATAAGCAGCAATAAATTAAATCACAGGTACAAACATGTCCTATATGGTTCATCTCGTGTGATTTTTTATAGCTCTTATTTTACAATATTTGAGAAACTATTACTCAAGTTTCAATACGCTCCTCTCTTCCCTTACAGAAGTTTCTTCTTTTAGTACACAACAAAGAACTGGACGGATCAATAATTACATGGGTAACATAATTACATTATAGATTTAAGTATGACAATTTCCCATTAATAACATAAGAATTAGTGGAAATCAAAATGAAAAAAGGGAACACAAACAAGCATCAATTATTTAAACATAATTCAAGAGATTCACTTAATAAATTTTAAAAAATGGATAAAATTTCTTTGATGTATTATAAGCCACATATTCAGGATGGTAAAATAATTATTTTCTAGCAGTTTTTAAGATGGCATTTAATAGTACAGAAATAAATATTTGACTTATGACAGGTCAAAGAAATTTCATATATGGTAAAATTTATTAACTAAATGATTTTAAATTATTAAAACATTAATAATTTGAATTCCATTTTCATCTTAATTTTGATTAACTTAAGCATTTTAAACAGAAAAAATAAGATATATTTAGAGCTCTGCTAATTCAGCTCTTGACCAGGTTAAAACTTCTTAAACCAATAAGAGAAACGTATTTTCATACCCTTATGAACTACTTCTTATAAATAATGAAAATTTAAAATTTATAATAATTTTTTATCACACAAACAAATGCATATGTTAGGACAGTAGAATGAATTGAATAAATCTTTACCACAATAAGTTTGTGGAATTAAGTTACCCTTTTTAATAAACAAATTTTTAGCCAGCTAATAATTATTTTTAGTACACTGAAAATACTATATTGTTCATAAAAAAAAATAAATTTATTTAATTAGCTTTAGGTAAATACATGATTTTAAAAACAGAAAACTTTTTTAAACCAAAACTAAATATTTTTTGTTAAAATAACTATTTAAAAAACTTATCTAAACATTATTCAACAGTAATATAAAATATAAATGATCAGGCAAATTGGAAAATAAAAGAAAAAAAAATTGAATTATTTAATGTGGAGAAAATTCATAAATAAATTACCTCATAAAACGTACGATTTTATATAAAAATTCTGATAATTTGATTTTAATAAAATAAAAGAAAGTTAAAAAGAACTTTTGTATCATATAAACTTTATGAATTAGTTAATTTAAAAAATTTTATAGGAAAATACAGGTTTTTGTTTCCCCTTTTTTCTTTCTTTCTTTGTTACGGGGACAGGATATTTTATATATTGAAATTTCATTACCTTCAGAACAAAAAATGAAGCACGAAAACAGTAATATATTGCATTAATATTTTTTAAACTATATATAAATATAGTGAAATAAATAAAAAAACTTACCACGCAATATATTTTTAATATATAATCTTTTTTTTACTTTAAATTTTATCGATTTTACTTACAATTAAACACAAAATTCTTCTTTCCAGTGAAACTTGTATAATATTTTTTAAAACATCATTGAAAAAAAGTCTTTACGAATTCATCAGCTAACATTCCGATATTTGCGCGTACATTCGGAGTCAGTAGCCTATTTGTGAAATCAGCTGACGAAATTAATTTTTCTAACAATCTTTACTAACATATATTTAAGAATTTTATTTTTGAAAAAATATGTTTGATTCCTAATATTATTCTTTAAAAAGTAAGCATTTTTCTATCAATTCTAACCCG